>CM065354.1:46391811-46421811 GCA_033032245.1 Poecilia picta
TCCAGGTGCGTCCAGATCGGATCCCCCAACTGGACCTGAAACTGTTCCAGACATGATGGAACAATTTGTTAACAATAAAAGATAATTTTGTCGTTTGAAGACCTTTTGCAGCTAACATAATAATATCTGCAAATAATGCAAGTCGGTCGTCTCAGAGGTCAGGGAAACCTCAGGTGTGACGTCATCAGACAGGGAGGTAAATAAACAGGAAGTAGCGGTTGCTAACTAGCGTGGACCAGGACGTACCACCGGTATAGCTCAGACTCACCAGCAGATGGCAGTGTTTGCTGCATCAGGCAGTTTCCTCTTAGTGTCCTGACCTGAGGTCAGAGGTCACTCGATGCGAGGGAGTGAAAACCTTCGGCAGGAGAGCCGCTCTGACTGGGCTGTGCTTGGTGTGCAGTTCTACTCCAACAGGGAGCTGGAGGACCAGCTGACCAAGATCCGAGAGGTTCTGTCTGACGACAAGCACGACTGGGAGCAGCGCGTGGTGGCGGTATGTCCTCCGCCCCCCCCAGGCCGCCCCCGATGGGCCCGGCTGACTCCTCTGTTCTGTTGCAGCTCAAGAAGGTCCGTTCTCTTGTCCTGGCCGGAGCTCCGGACCACGAAGGCTTCCCGCACCAGCTGCGGCTGCTGGAAGCGCCGCTGAAGCTGTCGGCCAAAGACCTGCGATCCCAGGTGGTCCGAGAAGCCTGCATCACGCTGGGGTGAGACGCTGCCAAAACGCCTCTGGCCCTTTAAGAACCCGCTAAAACGCCTCTGGCCCTTTAAGAACCCGTTAAAACGCCTCTGGCCCTTTAAGAACCCGTTAAAACGCCTCTGGCCCTTTAAGAACCCGTTAAAACGCGTCTGGCCCTTTAAGAACCCGTTAAAACGCCTCTGGCCCTTTAAGAACCCGTTAAAACGCCTCTGGCCCTTTAAGAACCCGTTAAAACGCGTCTGGCACTTTAAGAACCCGTTAAAACGCCTCTGGCCCTTTAAGAACCCGTTAAAACGCGTCTGGCCCTTTAAGAACCCGTTAAAACGCGTCTGGCCCTTTAAGAACCCGTGTTTAAAACGCCTCTGGCCCTTTAAGAACCCGTTAAAACGCCTCTGGCCCTTTAAGAACCCGTTTAAAACGCCTCTGGCCCTTTAAGAACCCGTTAAAACGCCTCTGGCCCTTTAAGAACCCGTTTAAAACGCCTCTGGCCCTTTAAGAACCCGTTTAAAACGCGTCTGGCCCTTTAAGAACCCGTTAAAACGCGTCTGGCCCTTTAAGAACCCGTTAAAACGCGTCTGGCCCTTTAAGAACCCGTTAAAACGCCTCTGGCCCTTTAAGAACCCGTTAAAACGCCTCTGGCCCTTTAAGAACCCGTTAAAACGCGTCTGGCCCTTTAAGAAGGCCTCGCTGCGCGATGCCTCTCATTAATGGTCCTCAGGCGTCATTAATCTCTCCTGATTGCCTTCTTGGCAGCTCTGACATTAACCGGGTCTGGAACTGATTAGGTTTCTCTTTGCTCCAGAACCGGTTCTGCCCGGCTGTGAAACTTCGATCCATCACCCAGATTCTAATTGAACCCAGATGAGGTGGAACCGAGCAGGTCTGCAGCTAAAGAGCAGCTGCTTGATGAATGAATCAGAGCTAAATGGGTTCTGGTACCACCAGAGCCCGTCCCAGGCTGGACCGGACCGAACTGGATTGGACTGGACCGAACAGAACCGGACTGAACTGAACCGAACCGAACTGGATTGGACCGGACCGAACAGAACCGGACCAAACCAAACCGGACCGAACCGAACCAGACAGAACCAGACTGAACTGAACCGAACCGAACTGGATTGGACGGACCGAACAGAACCGGACCAAACCAAACCGGACCGGACCGAACCGGACCAGACAGAACCAGACTGAACTGAACCGAACCGAACTGGATTGGACCAGACCGAACAGAACTGGACCGAACTGAACCGGACCTGACCGAACTGGACCGGACCGAACCAGACCGAACCGAACCGGACCTGACCGAACCAGACCGAACCGAACCGAACCTGACCGAACTGGACCGGACCGAAACAGACCGGACCGGACAGAACCAGACTGAACTGAACCGAACCGAACTGGATTGGACCGGACCGAACAGAACTGGACCGAACTGAACCGGACCTGACCGAACTGGACCGGACCGAACCAGACCGAACCGAACCGGACCTGACCGAAACAGACCGGACCGAACCAGACCGGACAGAACCAGACTGAACTGAAACGAACCGAACTGGATTGGACCGGACCGAACAGAACCGGACTGAACTGAACCGGACCTGACCGAACTGGACCGGACCGAAACAGACCGGACCGAACCGGACCTGACCGAAACAGACCGGACCGAACCGGACCGGACAGAACCAGACTGAACTGAACCGAACCGAACTGGATTGGACCGGACCGAACAGAACCGGACTGAACTGAACAGAATCGGACGTGACCGAACTGAACCGGACCTGACCAAACCAAACCGGACCGGACCGGACAGAACCTGACCGAAACAGACCGGACCGAACCGAACCAGCTTTTCAGGCCTGAATTGAGGAACCAAAGAAACGTTCAATTAGCAGAATGGGCTCCTCAACTGGTTCTGGACCAGATCTACTGGTTCTCTGGTTCCAGTGGGTCGGCCGGCACCGTCCAGCTTGTCCCACATGGACAGAAAGGAGCAGCGTCTTTAACCGTGTCTCCGTGTCCACCAGACATCTGTCCTCCGTCCTGCGGAACAAGTTTGACCACGGAGCGGAGAGCGTGATGCCAACTCTGCTCAACCTGGTACCAAACAGCGCCAAGGTCATGGCCACGTCCGGAGCGGCCGCCATCCGCCTCATCCTCAGGGTGAGACGCCGCCCCAGTGGGACGTCTCGGTCCTTCCAAGGGACACTAACAGCTGTGGTTGTCTTCCAGCACACCCACTACCCTCGCCTCATCCCCATCATCACCAGCAACTGCAGCTCCAAGTCTGTGGCGGTCAGGAGGTAAGAGCGTCTCCATGGCCTGTCCCTGGTGTCCATGGAAACCAGGCGGAGGTTTCCATGGACACCAGGGACAGAGTTCGGTTTTCAGTCTTACTGGAAGCTTCATTCAGACACCAACTTCAGCTCCTGGTGGCGTCAGGCTGCAGTAAGCAGAACATCCATCAGTGTGATACAGAGTTCAACCAGCATAATGTCCCTATGAAGAAGAAAACACAAGGCATGCTAGCTGCTAGCATAGAGCTGCTAATGCACAGGGCAGAGTGGTCACAAACATCCGCAGCCGTCAGCAGTGAGAACATCTCTGAGATGCTCACTGCTGTTGCTCTGCGGTGAAGATCAAAGGAAGTTGCGTTTTAGAAAGTTTGAACTGGTCCAACATGGCCGCTCTGCTCTGCTTCTGTGCCAACAGGCGCTGCTATGAGTTCCTGGACCTCCTGCTGCAGGAGTGGCACACGTCGACCCTGGAGAGGTGAGTCTGCCTCGGCTTCGGGCCCAGGGCTGCATGGACGGGGGGGAGTAGGGGGGGTGTGAGTCTCCCCCTCCCTCCCTCCCATGATGACATTTGAGGCGGCTAGGCGTCGGCTCGCTAAGCTCCTGATGAGCCGAGGTGATCGATGGAGGCCGGGTGGGTCTTCATCATCGTCCAGGCGTGAGGCGGCCTCCCCTCCCGTTACCATGGCCACGGGAGGGGAGGCATTAAAAGCGGGAGGGAACCCCAGGGAGCGAGCTCATTCCTCCAGCGTCGCCGTGGGAACCAGCAGCGCCCGTCTCCGTCCTCATGTTTCCGTCTCGCCGCAGACACGTGGCCGTCCTCACTGACACCGTCCGGAGGGGAATCCACGACGCCGACTCCGAGGCGCGCTCCATCGCCAGGAAGTACGGCCTCCACCTGCTGCACCGCGACGGCGGCGGCCTCCGACTCACCTGTCTGTCCCGCTGCAGGTGCTACTGGGGTTTCCATGGCCACTACAGCCGGGAGGCGGAGCTTCTGTTCCAGGCGCTGGAGGCCACCTATCAGAAGGCGCTGCAGTCGCACCTGAAGAGCTCCGACAGCATCGTGTCGCTGCCGCAGTCCGACCGCTCGTCCTCGTCCTCACAGGAGAGCCTCAAGTAAGACCGGCGGTTCTGTTCTGGTCTGGATCTGGACCTGGTTCTGGTTCTGATAGCGTTCCTGCAGGATGACTCCAGAACATTTTCTGCTCTGTTCCAGCCGACCTCTGTCTGTGAAGAGCGTCATTGGAGGCAGCATCACCAGAAGTAAGTGTGTTTGGGCCGAGCCCGTCCAGAACCGCGTCGGGTCCAGTGGGCTCCGGTCCAGTGTCTCCTGTCTGTCCCCGTCCAGGTAAGCTGGCGGCTGCCAGGGCGTCGGCCGCGCCGGGCTCGCTGCAGCGTTCCCGTAGCGACGTGGACGTCAATGCCGCGTCCAGCGCCCGGACCCGGCTGGGCGGCGGCCCGGCCTCCTCGCCGTTCGGCGCCGCCGCTTTGCCCCCGGGGTCCTACGCCTCGCTAGGTAAACCTCTGGGCGAAAGTAACGGGTCGGACTGATGGAAAGGTTTCCCACAGGATGGATCAGATCCGATCCATTCAAACTGAACTAAGCCAAGTGCATTAGAACTTCAGCTGACAATCAGAACCGCTCAGGAAACCAGTTACTGATTAATGGGAGACGTTTCCAGAAGTGAAGCTAAAGCTGCTGTCAGAGGAGTTTTCAGCCAGAGTCTGTTTGGTTTCTCCTCCATTTACCTGCTGTTATACCGGCCATTCAAAGATTGTCTGTTGCTCATGTGACCAAACCAGGTGAAAAGTTAAAACACTCAACATCGTCTTGAACACATGTCGGTTAACCCCAAGGTCACCTCAAAAGGTCGAGCCTCTGAGAACAGTTTATTAAAATGTAGCCAGTGTTTTGAGCTGACTTAAATGACCTAAACGACCTAAATGTGTCACAGTTTCAACATGTTGGCCACTGAGTGAAACCAGAACCACGTTGAGGTCATTTCATGAGCTCCACCTCCTTACGAAAAATAAATTATTCTCATTTAGTAGTGTAATTATATTAGGTGTGTTACCACCCCACGTCACTAGAGGCAGCAGGAGGTCCTTATTGGTTCCCCTGGTTCCTCCTGGTCCGTATTGGTTCATCCTGGTCTTTATTGGTTCCTCCTGGTCCCTATTGGTTCCTCCTGGTCTTTATTGGTTCCTCCTGGTCCTTATTGGTTTCTCCTGGTCCATATTGGTTCCTCCTGGTCCCTATTGGTTTCTCCTGGTCCTTATTGGTTCCTCCTGATTCATCCTGGTCCTTATTGGTTCCTCCTGGTCCTTATTGGTTCCCCTGGTTCCTCCTGGTCCCTATTGGTTTCTCCTGGTCCTTATTGGTTCCCCTGGTTCCTCCTGGTCCCTATTGGTTTCTCCTGGTCCTTATTGGTTCCTCCTGGTCCTTATTGGTTCCTCCTGATCCCTCCTGGTCCTTATTGGTTCCTCCTGATTCCTCCTGGTCCTTATTGGTTCCTCCTGATCCTTATTGGTTTCTCCTGGTCCTTATTGGTTCCCCTGGTTCCTCCTGGTCCATATTGGTTCCTCCTGGTCCCTATTGGTTTCTCCTGTTCCTTATTGGTTCCTCCTGGTCCTTATTGGTTCCTCCTGATTCCTCCTGGTCCTTATTGGTTCCTCCTGGTCCTTATTGGTTTCTCCTGGTCCTTATTGGTTCTTCCTGTTCCTTATTGGTTCCTCCTGGTCCTTATTGGTTCCTCCTGATTCCTCCTGGTCCTTATTGGTTTCTCTGGCCTTATTGGTTTCTCCTGGTCCTTATTGGTTTCTCCTGGTCCTTATTGGTTCCCCTGGTTCCTCCTGGTCCTTATTGGTTTCTCCTGGTCCTTATTGGTTCCTCCTGGTCCTTATTGGGTTCTCCTGGTCCTTATTGGTTCCCCTGGTTCCTCCTGGTCCTTATTGGTTTCTCCTGGTCCTTATTGGTTCCTCCTGGTCCTTATTGGGTTCTCCTGGTCCTTATTGGTTCCCCTGGTTCCTCCTGGTCCTTATTGGTTTCTCCTGGTCCTTATTGGTTTCTCCTGGTCCTTATTGGTTCCCCTGGTTCCTCCTGGTCCTTATTGGTTTCTCCTGGTCCTTATTGGTTCCTCCTGATTCCTCCTGGTCCTTATTGGTTCCTCCTGGTCCTTATTGGGTCCTCCTGGTCCTTATTGGTTCCTCCTGGTCCTTATTGGTTCCTCCTGGTCCTTATTGGTTCCTCCTGATTCCTCCTGGTCCTTATTGGTTCCTCCTGGTCCTTATTGGTTTCTCCTGGCCCTTATTGGTTCCCTGGTTCCTCCTGGTCCTATTGGTTTCTCCTGGTCCTTATTGGTTCCTCCAGGTCCTTATTGGTTCCTCCTGATTCCTCCTGGTCCTTATTGGTTCATCCTGGTCCTTATTGGTTCCTCCTGGTCCCTATTGGTTTCTCTTGGTCCTTATTGGTTTCTCCTGGTCCTTATTGGTTCCCCTGGTTCCTCCTGGTCCTTATTGGTTCCTCCTGGTCCCTATTGGTTTCTCTTGGTCCTTATTGGTTCCTCCTGATTCCTCCTGGTCCTTATTGGTTTCTCTTAGTCCTTATTGGTTCCCCTGGTTCCTCCTGGTCCTTATTGGTTCCTCCTGGTCCCTATTGGTTTCTCTTGGTCCTTATTGGTTCCTCCTGGTTCCCTGGTTCCTGTGGGTCAGGTGAGTGGTTCTCCCAGTAGTTCCCAGTGATTTTAGTGTCTCTCCTGTAATCGGTGGCTTTTCTTTGCCTGGTGGATATTAATGGCTGCTGCTCAGCAGTGATGGAAGCTCATTGGAACGAGGCTCCCAGTTGTCCCATTAAGTGGCCTGTCTCCGTCCTTTGGACTGACAGTGACCACTAGACCTGTCCATCTTGTCCATCCTGTCTTGCTGCTAATGTCTCCCTCTCTCCATTCTGCTGCCTTTTGTAAAAAGACGGTGTTGCTGCTAAGAGTGACGGTAAGCTCCAGTTTCTGTTGGAGACGTCCCCGTCTGTCCTCTACTGATCGACCTGTGTCCCCTCCATCTGTCTTTTCCCCCTCTTGTTGGTTGTGTGGATGTGTCTTGCCTGTCGTCTTTCGTTGGGGACATGCTTCATTAAAGCATATGGTCAGAGCCGTTAAGACGCTTCAGTGAGGGACAGTCGTCACACGAAAGACGACAAACACCTATGAATGAACTGCAGATGGACTATTAACCAGCAGATCCTCAGGTGGTTTCGTCTCTAGAGACGCCGCTTTGTCTCTTGTCCCTCATTGAGGTCGTCCTCAGTCTGTCCTGTCTGTCTCTCCTGTCTGTCTCTTCTGTCTGTCCTCCTTCATATCCAAACTGTCCAGTGTCCCTTGTGTCCCTGCAGGACGTGTTCGTACCAGAAGACAGAGCTCCGGCAGTGTGGGCGGAGCCAGTCCGTCAGTAGTGGACAGCAGGGGGCGGAGTCGAGCCAAAGTTGTCTCCCAGTCGCAGCGTAAGTCTGTTTGACGATGAAGATGTGCCGTCGGCCATCTTTGTTTCACTGCTGCAGTGGAATCTGCTCATGTCCCATCTGATCGTCTCCATGCGCCGCCGTGCATCAGCTCAGTTTCTGATTGGCTGCAGGCCAGAGTGCATGCTGGGTAAAAATCTACAAACAGGCATCCCTCTGTCTGTCTCTGACCGTCCACTCTGTCCACTGTCCACTCTGCTCCCGTCATCCAGGATCCAGATCAGCCAATCCCATCAGTGGTAAGGCCTAAGCTCCATCAGGTTGACCCCTGACCCCTCCAGCTGCACGCCCCCTTGCTCCTCTAGCAGTCTGTGTCGCCTGCAGCTGCATGACTCTGATTCAGCAGTTCACTTCTGGTTTCTGCAGTTTCCAGTGGTTCCACTGCATCCATGTGTGTCACTGGGTCCCCTAAGGCCGCCCCCTCCCTGCTGCCGCCCGCCGCTCGCCGCCCAGTTCTCAGTGTGTCTTTTGTCCCACAGCCGGCAGTCGCTCCAGTTCCCCAGGGAAGCTGCTGGGCCAGAGCTACGGCCGCCTCCCCCGGGCCGCGCCGCCGCCCAGCGCCGCCGCCGACAGGCGCAGCAGGATCCCCCGCAGTCAGGGCTGCAGCCGCGAGGCCAGTCCCAGCAGGCCGGGCCTGGGTAGGCGCCGCATCCAACCGAGCATCCATCCATCCTGGCACACTGCTGATCAGCCAGCTGACCAGCAGTGTGCCAGGATCCCCAGCTCTTCAGAACCTTTTAAAGGCCTGGTTCTGACCCGGCCCAGCCTGGTCCGTTTCTGTCTGGCTGGATGAGTGAAATGTGTCATTAATGAAGATGAAACAGGTTTTTGTCTCTGTTTCTTCTTCTACTGTTTGAATTCGCTCTGCTTCTCCTCTCCGTCTGTCAGCAGATGAACCAGTCAGAGTGTTTGGGTTCCTCTGCTGCAGCTCAGAGGAACCATCTAGTTTCATCAACAGTTTAGCAGCTTGTTACGTGGAGTTTCCTCCTGGGGCAGGTTCTGTTTCCAGGTTCTGTGTCCGGCGTCCAGAACCAGCGTTTCCTTCCCTATTTCCTTCCTGTTTCTCTGCTGCCCGATGTTTTCAGCTAAGCGGTTGTCCTGCCAGCCAGCCTGCGTGCTAATGCTCTTCTTCTTCTGCTGCACGCTAAGCCCGGAGCCGCATCCCGCGCCCCAGCATGAGTCAGGGCTGCAGCCGCGACACCAGCCGCGAGAGCAGCCGCGACACCAGCCCCGCTCGGGGCTTCGCTCCTCTGGGTGAGTACGGCCCGGTTCCTCGGGCCGCTGCTGCCTTCCTGCGTTTACTCAGAATCAAGCCGCAGCAAACTGACTCCAGCAGCCTGGGGAGGGTCAAAGGTCATCCTCACACCCTCTGGAATCTCTCTACAAACGTGATTCCCAGTGTAATAACAATAACTTACAATAACAAATTATATAAGAAAAAACTGTAAAACAAAATTTATGAAAATTACATTTAAATGTTTTTTATAAATTGTTACTTTGAAAAATTTCAATTGGAATTAAAGAAAATAAAATGAAAACATTAAAAACGGTTATTATTCCCAAGAAGAAAACATCTCCAGGTCACAGCTCCATCTCAGACTGAGTTAGCAGGTCAAAGGTCATGACTGAACCAGTCTAGAGAAAACCTCTTCTAGAGCCAACATGGCCGCCGGACCGAGGTTAGCGGAGCAGAGACTTCTGGGACCAGAACCAGACCCAGCAGGCAGTGAGGCACGGTGGGGGAGGAGTGAGGATGTGGGCCTGAGGGGAGCAGGCCGCCTCGTCTGAGTAAAAAGAAAAGCTGCAGTAGCTTTTTACTGTGACTCCGCCCACTTCCTGTTTCCTGCTGCTGAGTGTCTGGGTTTAGAGCAGCTGCTGGATGTGTCTGTAGCTCACTGAGGACCGGGGGGTCAAAGGTTAAATGTGAGTGGCTCTGGGGCCTGGTCCTCTGCCGTCACATTTAACCGACTGGGCAAACTGGACCCAGTGGTTCTGATCCAGTAGTGACTTCCTGGTTCTCTCGCAGCCTCCAGACGCCACTCCCGCTCCACCAGCGCTCTGCCCTCAGCAGAAGCCCACGGCCAGTCAGGTGACCTGCATGTTCCCAGTCCTCCCAGAGCTGGACTGGTCCAGTTTCTGTTGTCGTTCCTCGTGGCTGCAGCCGGAACCCATCAGACCCATCAGACCCATCAGACCCATCAGATACATCAAAACCCATCAAACCCATCAGACCCATCAAACCCATCAAAACCCATCAAAACCCATCAGAACCATCAAACCCATCAAACCCATCAGAACCATCAGACCCATCAGACCCATCAGACCCATCAGATACATCAAAACCCATCAAACCATCAAAACCCATCAAAACCCATCAGAACCATCAAACCCATCAAACCCATCAGAACCATCAGACCCATCAGACCCATCAGACCCATCAGATACATCAAAACCCATCAAACCCATCAAAACCATCAAAACCCATCAGAACCATCAAACCCATCAAACCCATCAGACCCATCAGACCCATCAGACCCTCAGACCCATCAGATACATCAAAACCCATCAAACCCATCAGACCCATCAAACCCATCAAAACCCATCAAAACCCATCAGACACATCAAAAACCCATCAAAACCCATCAAAACCCATCAGAACCATCAAACCATCAAACCATCAGAACCATCAGACCCATCAGACCCATCAGACCCATCAGACCATCAGATACATCAAAACCCATCAAACCCATCAGACCCATCAAAAACCCATCAAACCCATCAAAACCATCAAAACCCATCAGAACCATCAAACCCATCAAACCCATCAGACCCATCAAAACCCATCAAACCCATCAAAACCCATCAAAACCCATCAGAACCATCAAACCCATCAAACCATCAGACCCATCAGACCCATCAGACCCATCAGACCATCAGATACATCAAAACCCATCAAACCCATCAGACCATCAAACCCATCAAAACCCATCAAACCATCAAAACCCATCAAAACCATCAGAACCATCAACCCATCAAAACCATCAAAACCCATCAGAACCATCAAACCCATCAAACCCATCAGAACCATCAGACCATCAAACCATCAGAACCATCAAAACCATCAAACCATCAGAACCATCAGACCATCAGACCATCAGATACATCAAACCCATCAAACCATCAGACCATCAAACCATCAAACCCATCAAAACCCATCAGAACCATCAACCCATCAAACCCATCAAAACCCATCAGAACATCAAACCCATCAAACCATCAGAACATCGACCATCAAACCATCAGAACCATCAAACCATCAAACCCATCAGAACCATCAAAACCCATCAGACCCATCAAACCCATCAAAACCCATCAAAACCCATCAGACCCATCAAACCCATCAGACCCATCAGAACCATCTGATTTCAGTTTTTACTCCAGCATGGCAGGTTTTTCTTTAGTTGTCATGGAAACATGTAGCTTTGGTTCCAGGGAGGTTCTGGTTCTGATCCATATGTCACGCAGAAAGTGACGTTTTTCTGTTTCTTTGTGTTTTCAGCCTGATTGTTTCAGTTTTCATCCCTTAATGAGACTCTGGTGCATGTTTCTGTTTCTTCTTCTTCTTCTGTTGGTTTCCTCTGCTTGTTGTGCGCTGAAGATTAAACCAAAGAAGAAGAAGGTAAGTCTCATTAATCAGCGGTCCGTCTCGTTTTTGTAGATCGCTACGGCCTGATCCACCAAGCCAGGATTTCTGCGTCGGTGAACGCCATGCGGGTCCTGAACACCGGCACCGAGGTGGAGGCGGCGGTGGCCGACGCTCTGGTGAGTGACTTCCTGCTTCCACGCCACAATCCTTCAGAACCGCCGGGGAAATTGGAGAAAAGCTCCTTGACAGTTTGGGTTTGTGCTCCTCTCTCCATTCTGGCGTTTTGCTTGCAGCTGCTGGGAGACTCCAGGAACAAGGTAGACGGATGCGTCCCGCTGTCTGTGTCCACTCCATCGCCAGCCTGTCTGTCTCACTGCCTCCTTTACTTCCTCCGGTCTCGGTCCGGTTTCTGCTCCAGAGCCTGGCGGCGCTGCTCGCCTGCCTCTGAGTTGAAAACAGATTGTTTCACAGATCAGGACTGAATCGCATCACAGCTCTGCATGCGTCTTAACCTCCATCCCTGGTCGCTGAGCTCTCAGTCCTGCATGACGCTGCATGAACGTTTCCCTCTCCGCTGCAGAGGAAGCCATTGCGGCGGCGCTACGAGTCTCCTGGGATGTACTCTGATGACGACGCCAACAGCGACGCGTCCAGCGCCTGCTCAGAGCGCTCCTACAGCTCCAGGAACGGAGGCGTCCCCCACTACCTGCGGCAAACCGAGGACGTGGCTGAGGTGCTGAACCACTGCGCCAGCTCCAACTGGTCCGAGAGGAAGGAGGGCCTGCTGGGCCTGCAGAACCTGCTGAAGAGCCAGAGGATCCTCAGGTGGGGGCCTGTCAGGGAGGGTTAGTAAAGGCCTGGGGTTATTTGAAGGAAACGCAGAGCTTCGGATGCAGCCTCCCTTCAGCAGCCAGAGGCTCTGCTGGCTCTTCTCAGCTGTCTGGAGGAAACCAGAACATCTTGAGTTTTAACCAACTGGAAGCTGAAGGGGGTTTATTCAGTCCCAGTCAAATGGCAGATCCTCGTTGTACTGACCTCTTCCTGTTGTCAGCAACTTCCAGGTTAGAAACAGCGTGTCGGTTGGTCTGTGTTACCCAGAAAGCAGTTGGGCACAATATGGCAGCACCAAAACCGTGAGTGAAACAATGACTAGTGCAGATGCTATATATAGAACTCAAGACCAATTTTTATTATTAGACATCCATATTTGTAGTGAACGGAACAAATCATGTCCCGTTCAATACCAGATGGGTGGCAACATAACGGTGGCGTCTATTCTATGCGCCTTATAGTGCGGAAAATACGGTAAATAAAAAAGCTCCAGATGTTTACGTCTATGACTGGACTCTTCCCACAGAGCGGCTGTGTGGGAAGAGTCGTCTTGTGATCAGAGGTTGTGGGTTCGATTCCAGCTTCCTCCTGCCACATGCCGATGTGTCCCTGGGGAAATCAAACTGCCTACCGATCTGCGTATCGGTGTATGAATTGTGAATGTGAATGGTGAATGTGACTGTAGTGTAAAGCGCTTTGAGTTGTGAAAATGCTGTATAAGTTGAGTCCATTAGCATGTTGGCAGAACCTGACTTGCCTCCAGGTTCTGTTGGGTTCTGACCGGCTGTTTGTTTTCTCTGCAGCCGGGTGGAGCTAAAGAGACTCTGTGAGATCTTCACCAGGATGTTTGCAGACCCCCACAGTAAGGTAGAGACCCTCCGATATGCATGGTCTTCAGCTGGAGATGTTTCTGGATCTAACTGTGTGTTCTGCTGCACGGCCCGCCTTGCTGTGGCTCTAACTCCAGAGAGTGAGTGTTTGCTCCTTCGGTCCTTGTCCGCCCCGTCGGACGGAGAGCCAGTCTGACCAGAACCTGCCTTTGCTCCCAGGTGTTCAGCATGTTCCTGGAGACGCTGCTGGACTTTGTCACGGTCCACAAGGACGACCTGCAGGACTGGCTCTTCGTCCTGCTCACTCAGCTGCTGAAGAAGATGGGCGCCGACCTGCTGGGCTCCGTCCAGGCCAAGGTCCAGAAGGCTCTGGATGTCACCAGGTCAGAACCCAGACGGCGCGGCCTGCGTGCTGCTCAAGCTCTTATCACTAAGGCGCTGATCCGATGACCTAGACCAGTGTTTCTCCACCCTGGTCCTGGTGTTTCTTAAAATGTGATTCATTTCTTCACCTGCAACTTGAAGTGCTTGAATCAAACGATTCATGGATGTTTAATACATTAAATGATTAAAGTAGAGAAAACAGCCACTTCCACTGTATTTAACCCAAATGGTTCCTGATCCTCTTCAGTCTCCAGCCTTTCTGAGCTCAAATCCTGGTTTCTTCCTCCTCAGCCTCCAACTTCTCCTCTTCTGTTGCCTCCACTGTGTTTTCATTATTTCCCTCTTCTGGGGTCAATAATAAAACAGTGTCAGCAACTTGTAATAGTTTTGCTGTATCTCCTCTTTAATTGACGCCCATGTCGTTGACCTCTGACCCATATTCAGCTCTGGACCCCAGTCAGGATGGAGTTCATCCATTTCATACGTCGGTTTGCCTTTAAGAGGACATATCAGAACACATCAGTATTAATGCTGTTAATTTAACACTAGTAAAATAGTTTACTTCACAATAATGTAATAACCTCGATGTCCACTGACTAAACTCGGACTTTGCTACATAAACAATATTAGTCCGACCTAAACAAGGTTGACCCACTTAAATTAACTCAACAGAAACTGATCATGAGACACTCGGACAAAATAATAGAGAAATAAAATATGACATAAAACCAACAAAGCAAATTAATTCACTCACCAGAATGTAAATGTCTGGAGGAAACCTGTGAGTATCTGGGATGCTGGAGAAGGTGAAATCAGCGACTCAGCGCTGATACCGGGACATTGTTTTCTTCTCGTAGCTCCGATAGCTTAGCCTCCTCACGTTGTTTCCAAGCAGGAAAATGGTGAAACTAAAGTCCGTTTTCCATCTTTTTTAAGCAAGTTTGTACCATAGCTAAATTATTTTAAGTAACTTGGATTAAAAAAAGACTGTTGTTTTTGTCGGTTATGTCTATGGGCCCCAAAGATGGCGCTGATATCCCTGCGCCCACAGCTCTATTGCTGGCTTTACTGGTTTTAGGTGAAGCATAGGAGAGAATTAAAGTGACTATGTAGTATAAGAATATAAAAGTAACACACAGGACTCGGATTCTTCCTGCTCAGTCATGTAACTGCACATCTGTGGAATCATCCGTCACGAAACACCTCTAACAAATATCCAACATCTCTCAGCTCTTACTGGATGCATCACTTTTATTGGGTTTAGTGTTGTAGTCGGGACCACCTAACCTGAAACCAAGTCAAGACCAAGACCAGAGTGGATGGAGACCGAGACAAGACCAAGACTTTTAGGGTCCAAGACCCAGACCGGCGCCCTGCGGTACCTGACACAATGAAATATGATCAAAACTGCTCCTTCAATTGATCTGAAAGACTCACATTAAAATACCCAGATATTAAACACTTAGAGCTGAAATAAATTTGACCAACATCATTATCAATTCAAACTCTTCATTCTGCTTGGCTTCCAGTCACGATCCGGAGGTCTCCTGCCATCCCTAACACGATAAAGCCCTGGGTGGTTGCCCATACCTCCACTGTCTGCTGCATTAAACAGCAGACAAAGCATTAATGCTAAACACTCAACTATGAACAGTGACCAAGGAGCAAGAAGGAACCAAGCTGAAGGCGACTGAGTTTCTCTGTCCTGCTGCATGAAGCCCAGCAGCTCAGAGCTGCAGCATCTGCCACATGGCAGGAGACGAAAACAGTCGGAGAGCAATGAATATAATTAAATAAAATAATAATAGCTACTGCAGAGCATTACAAGAACAATGATCGGCTCTCAGTGAGACTCCAGGCCTGTCGTTCATAGAGCCGTTCAGAAGAATCGGATCGTTCCTGAACGTCCTGTATAGCAGAGTTTGGTCACAGCGTTGTCCCATCATGCAGCACAGCGTTTTGAACGCCGTGAGTCCCTGAAAGCATCACCTCAGAGAGCTCGCCTTTCTTTGAGCTTCTTCTCTCAGTGGCAATAAAAGCTGGACGCAACCCCACCGTCTGAACGCGACGCGCTGCTGAATTTACGCGTCGCCATGTCTGACTTGTGTAGCGAGATTCCATTACTGCCCTCAGGGGAAACCACTGCGCATGTCTGAGCGCCGCGTGAAAGGCGGGAGGCGACAGAAACACGTCATTAGTAAGAAACTCGAGATAAATTCTAGATAATTACAAACCAGGTGACTGGGTGAGTTGGTACCAGATCTGCATCTGGATCCGATTCTGTTGCCAGTTACCTGGTGTGAATCATTCTGCTCTGAATATTTTCTCTTCAAACATCATTTCTGATCAGTGAAAGCAGAGAGATCATCCAAGTTTCCTAGGAAACGAGCTCTGATGGCTGTAGATGTCCAGCGTTGACCCGTCCAGCTGGTTCCGGGGTTTCCTTCCCTCTGACCCGGTCAGCTCCTTCTGGGTCAGAGGTCGTCTGCCTGAATGCTTCTGTCTGCTGCGTTTCAGGGAGTCGTTCCCCTTCGACCAGCAGTTCAACATCCTGATGCGCTTCATCGTGGACCAGACCCAGACCCCCAACCTCAAGGTGAGCCACAGTCGTCTCCCGCCGCCGCGTCTCCGTCGGCCCGGGACTAAACGTCCCGTCGTCCGCAGGTCAAGGTCGCCATCCTGAAGTACATCGAGTCTCTGGCTCGCCAGATGGACCCGACCGACTTTGTGAACTCCAGCGAGACGCGGCTGGCGGTGTCCCGCATCATTACCTGGACCACCGAACCGAAAAGCTCCGACGTCAGGAAGGTGAGACGCATTTCATCCACGATACGAGAGCAAAGGCTGAAGATTAAAAAGGTTTTGTTTTTAGCTCATTTGTCTGTTTATTCCATAAATTAGCAGTAAAAAGGTTTAGAATTGAATGTTTTGCTGATTAAGATGCGAGTTAATGAATTTCAAACCCTGAAATTAATTGGATCTGAAACCATGAAAGCCTTTTATCAGAAACCCTAGTTGACCCAGTAGCGGCTGAGTTCTGGTTCCTCACCTGGACGCCCCCCCATAGAGAGACAGGGCCCCCACAGCTGGGCGAGCGAGGAGCTTCTGGAGAGACAGGTCCTGGATCGCAGTCGTCATGGCGATGACGGGGTCGTCAGCAAACCTTCACATGTTGCTGTATCATATAAATTATTAAGAGGAGGGGGGACAAGACAGGGGGACGCCTGAGGGGGGACTGGGGACGGGGGGACGCCTGAGGGAGACGGGACTGGGACGGGGACGCCTGAGGGACGAGACGGGGGACGCCTGAGGGACGGGGGACGCCTGAGGGACGAGACGGGGGACGCCTGAGGGACGAGACGGGGGACGCCTGAGGGACGAGACGGGGGACGCCTGAGGACGAGACGGACGTGAGGGGGGACGCCTGAGGGACGGACGGGGGGACGCCTGAGGGACGAGACGGGGGACGCCTGAGGGACGGGGACTGAGGGAGGGACGCCTGAGGGACGAGACGGGGGACGCCTGAGGGACGGGGGACGCCTGAGGGACGAGACGGGGGACGCCTGAGGGACGAGACGGGGGACGCCTGAGGGACGGGGACGCCTGAGGGACGAGACGGGGGACGCCTGAGGGACGGGGGGACGCCTGAGGGACGGGACGCCTGGGGACGCCTGAGACGGGGGACGCCTGAGGGACGAGACGGGGACGCCTGAGGGACGGGGGACGCCTGAGGGACGAGACGCGGGACGCCTGAGGGACGGGGGACGCCTGAGGGACGAGACGGGGACGCCTGAGGGACGGCGGGGGGGACGCCTGAGGGACGAGACGGGGGACGCCTGAGGGCGAGCGGGGGACGCCTGAGGGACGAGACGGGTGGGACGCCTGAGGGACGAGACGGGGGGACGCGGCGGCGGGGGACCTGAGGAGGAGACGAGACGGGGGACGCCTGAGGGACGGGGACGCCTGAGGGACGGACGGGGACGCTGGGGACGAGGGACGTGAGGGGGGACGCCTGAGGGACGAGACGGGGGGACGCCTGAGGGACGGGGGACGCCTGAGGGACGGGACGGGGGGACGCCTGAGGGACGGGGGGACGCATGAGGGACGAGACGGGGGACGCCTGAGGGACGGGGGACGCCTGAGGGACGAGACGGGGGACGCCTGAGGGACGGGGGACGCCTGAGGGACGAGACGGGGGACGCCTGAGGGACGAGACGGGGGGACGCCTGATGGACGGGGGACGCCTGAGGGACGGGACGGGGGGACGCCTGAGGGACGAGACGGGGGACGCCTGGGGAACGAGACGGGGGACGCCTGAGGGACGAGACGGGGGACGCCTGAGGGACGAGACGGGGGACGCCTGAGGGACGGGGGACGCCTGAGGGACGGGGGACGCCTGAGGGACGAGACGGGGGGACGCCTGAGGGACGGGGGGACGCATGAGGGACGGGGGACGCCTGAGGGACGGGACGGGGGGACGCCTGAGGGAGGGGGGGACGCATGAGGGACGAGACGGGGGACGCCTGAGGGACGGGGGAGCGCCTGAGGGACGAGACGGGGGACGCCTGAGGGACGAGACGGGGGACGCCTGAGGGACGAGACGGGGGGACGCCTGAGGGACGGGGGACGCCTGAGGGACGGGACGGGGGGACGCCTGAGGGACGAGACGGGGGACGCCTGAGGGACGAGACGGGGGACGCCTGAGGGACGAGACGGGGGACGCCTGAGGGACGAGATGGGGGACGCCTGAGGGACGAGACGGGGGACGCCTGAGGGACGAGACGGGGGACGCCTGAGGGACGAGACGGGGGACGCCTGAGGGACGGGGGTCTCACCATCTCTCCTGAGTCTGGGAGCAAGCTGAGAGAGCGGGCCGGGTCAGGGGTCGGTTCTGGGTCAGGGGTCGGTTCCGGGTCAGGGGTCGGTTCCGGGTCAGGGGTCGGTTCCGGGTCAGGGCTCGGTTCTGGAGGGCAGACCAGATCCACCAGGTGGATCCAGATCCGGTTCTAGACCTCAGTACGCTGGTTGTCCTGCGTTCGGGCAGAACCCGGCAGAACTGGAGGAGAATCCTGGAGGTCCAGAGCCGAGTTGACACCAGAACCTCTCCAGGTTCTGTTGGACATCACCTGTTGTTGCTGGTTGTGTTGGTCCAGTTCTCCTTCTCTGATCCTAGGAATGTGCCAGGTTGTGGTTTGGTTCTGCTGGTCCAGGACCGGGGATCAGTAAGCGGTTCTGGTTCTGTGCAGGCGGCCCAGGTGGTTCTGATCGCGCTGTTTGAGCTGAACACGCCGGAGTTCACCATGCTGCTGGGCGCGCTGCCCAAGACCTTCCAGGACGGCGCCACCAAGCTGCTGCACAGCCACCTGAAGAACTCCGGCAGCAGCGGCGTGGTGAGTCCCTCCAGAACCTCCAGAACCCGGCCAGGCCTTCTCCAGCTCAGCTTCTGCTTCTGTTCTCCAGGGGTCTCCCAGCAACACGGTGGGCCGGACGGCGCCGCGCTGCGCCCCCAGCAGGTCCAGCCCGCTCACGTCCCCCACCAACTGCTCCCACGGCGGCCTGTCTCCCAGGTAGGAACCCACCGGACCCGGCCGGTTCTGTCACCAGGCCTGCTGGTCCTGGAGAACCTTGGCTGCCAGGCGTCCTGGTACCGGCCCACCAGGGGTTCTGGTTCCATGATGGTCCGTCCACAGATGGCAGCGGCCATGATTGCTGCCGTAAACTCGCGTAGAAATCGACTTTAAGCTAAAATCGTAATGGAGCGATGACGCAGTTTCCCATCAGAACCACCGAAACCGACCCGAAAGGTCAGATCCTCCAGATGCTCCGATCAGGTTTTTCCTGCCGATACTCATCACGTTGTTCGGATGTTAATGTTTCTCTGAGGTCGGGCAAAACGGAGCCAATGAAATTGCCCAATTTAGACAAAAACATAAAATACCTGCAGGTCTGATGCATAAAGTCAAAAACCTGCAGTTTGTAAAAGCCTAAAATTATACATGAAGTCAAATACATAAAATAATGTCAAGTAAAATATGAAGCATTCATTCAAAGTCAAACACAGGTTGCATTAAAACAATCAACCTGTTACTAAGCAACCTGCCTGATAGCATAGCATGGCTAGCTGCTTTCTGACCGAGGGTGTAGCTCTACAGAACATCTTTTATTTTTTTCACAGATTATCTCTCATGCCAGGACAGCGAATGTTTTAATACATATGTAAAAACCTTTTAAGTTCCCTGCTGCAGCTTTAAGCAGACATTCGGTGTGAGAGTTCACCGTCAGGTGGAGCGGCGAGTGGCGGCGGTCCAACAGCGAGAGCAGAACCAGCCAGTTTGATGAGTACGATTATTTCCGGGTTATTAGTTGTCTGACCGTCGCGTCTTCCAGGTTGAGTGTTGGTAGCTGTGCGTCGCTTCACCTGCTGTCAGTGAACCTTGATAACTTACAACTCTCCGTCAAATGTTTGTTTTTTAAATGTCAGATTAGATTAGTTGATCTTCACCTCCGAGGTGTTTTTTTGTCACCACACCCAAACGTCCCCATTCACTCTGGGCATCGCTCAGGATCTGCAGCGCAGCAGAAACGCTGGCAGCTGCAGGCGCAAAGTCTGAGATTCAGGTGATCGGCAACAAGAGGCAGTGATTGGCAATCACCAATCATACACCTTTTCACTGAAATCGGTCGATCGGTGGCCAATCGATCGGCACGCCACTAGGATCCTTCAGCAGGAAGCAGATCTGTCCTCTAACCTGAACCTGTCAGCTCAGACTCTTTTTGTCTCTCCTCTCTCTCCGTCCTTGCCCTGCCTCCTCTCGTTGGTTTCCTCCTCTCCTCCATCCTTCCTTCCTGCTGCTACAGTCGTTTGTGGGGTTGGGGGGTCGACGGGCTGCTCCCCGCTGCTCCCCCCGCCGCCCCCGGCCCCAGGGCCCTGCGCCGAGCCTTTTCACCCAGGTAGACCGAGTCCAGTTGTTCTGTTTGTCGCTGAGCGTCGCTGCAGACGGCGTCGCTCAGCGACACGTCGGCACGCTTGGACCGGCCCGGCAGCAGAAACACTGCGCACGCATGCGGACCGGTGGCCGTGTTTCTGCTCCAGCTGCGTCTTCTGACCGCCGTTCCGCCTCTGTCCTCGGTAGCGTGACGGAGTACGACACGGAGAACATGAACTCCGAGGAGATCTACAGCTCACTGCGCGGCGTTACAGAGGCCATCCAGAGCTTCAGCTACCGCAGCCAGGAGGACCTGAACGAGTCGCTGCGTCGCGACGCCAAGAGGGACGACGCTGTGAGTGTCCCACTGGTGGATTACTAGAGCATTACTGGTGGATTTCTAGAGTATTACTGATGGATTTCTAGAGTACTACTGGTGGATTTCTAGAGTATTACAGGTGGATTACAGGTGAATTACTGGTGGATTACTGGTGGATTACTAGAGCATTACTGGTGGATTACTAGAGCATTACTGCTGGATTTCTAGAGTATTACTGCTGGATTTCTAGAGTATTACTGGTGGATTTCTAGAGTATTACTGGTGGATTACTAGAGTATTACAGGTGGATTACTGGTGGATTACTAGAGTATTACAGGTGGATTACTAGAGTATTACTGGTGAATTACTAGAGTATTACTGGTGAATTACTAGAGCATTACTGGTGGATTTCTAGAGTATTACTGGTGGATTACTAGACTATTACTGGTTAATTACTAGAGTATTACTGGTGAATTACTAGAGTGTTGCTGGTGGATTACTAGAGTATTACTGGTGGATTACTAGAGTATCACTGATGGATTACTAGAGTATTACTGGTGAATTACTAGAGTATTGCTGGTGGATTTCTAGAGTATTACTGATGGATTACTAGACTATTACTGGTGAATTACTAGAGTATTACTGGTGGATTACTAGAGTATTGCTGGTGGATTTCTAGAGTATTACTGATGGATTACTAGACTATTACTGGTGAATTACTAGAGCATTACTGGTGGATTTCTAGAGTATTACTGATGGATTTCTAGAGCATTACTGATGGATTACTAGAGCATTACTGGTGGATTACTAGAGAATTACTGGTGGATTTCTAGAGTATTACTGGGGGATTACTAGAGTATTACTGGTGGATTACTAGAGAATTATTGGGGGATTACTAGAGTATTACTGGTGAATTACTAGAGTATTGCTGGTGGATTACTAGAGCATTACTGGTGAATTACTAGAGTATTACTGGTGATTACTAGAGCATTACTGGTGGATTTCTAGAGTATCACTGATGGATTACTAGAGTATGACTGGTGGATTACTAGAGTATTACTGGTGATTACTAGAGCATTACTGGTGGATTACTAGAGTATTACTGGTGATTACTAGAGCATTACTGGTGGATTACTAGAGTATTACTGGTGCATTTCTAGAGTATTGCTGGTGGATTACTAGAGTTACTGGTGAATTACTAGAGTATTACTGGTGAATTACTAGAGCATTACTGGTGGATTACTAGAGTATTGCTGGCGGATTACTAGAGTATTACTGGTGAATTACTAGAGCATTACTGGTGAATTACTAGAGTATTACTGGGGGATTACTAGAGTATTGCTGGTGGATTTCTAGAGTATTACTGATGGATTACTAGACTATTACTGGTGAATTACTAGAGTATTACTGATGGATTACTAGACTATTACTGGTGAATTACTAGAGTATTGCTGGTGGATTACTAGAGCATTACTGGTGAATTACTAGAGTATTACTGGGGGATTACTAGAGTATTGCTGGTGGATTTCTAGAGTATTACTGATGGATTACTAGACTATTACTGGTGAATTACTAGAGTATTACTGATGGATTACTAGACTATTACTGGTGAATTACTAGAGTATTGCTGGTGGATTACTAGAGCATTACTGGTGGATTACTAGAGCATTACTGGTGGATTTCTAGAGTATTACTGATGGATTACTAGAGTATTACTGGTGGGTAACTGGCGCCTGATTCCTGTCGCAAGCTTCCACTTCCTTCTAATATTCAGTAATACTACAGGAGAACCAGACATAATAACTGCATTTATAAAGCTCCAGGTGACAGATGTCGGTTTCTTGCAGATGCAAAATCCTGGTGTTTTATTTGAAAGTGTTATTAATTCTGAACTTCCTCCTGTCTTTCCCACCAGGTGGGAAGAGAAGTCGTGGCTCCGTCTCCAGGTACCGATGGTCGTCTTGGTTTAGACGTGGTGGAAGGCGGCCGCACCGCCCTGGATAACAAGACGTCACTGCTCAACACGCCGTCACCACGGTCCTTCTCTGGGCCCCGGGGCCGCGAGTTTGCCCCCTACGGCTACGGAGAAACCATCTGCGCCTACGATAAGAGCGCGCTGAAGGAGGCCGTGTTTGACGATGACGTGGAGCATTTCCGTGACTGTGAGTCTGCAGACACTCTGCATGTCCCAGCAAGGGTCAAAGGTTACCTGCTGTTATCACCTGGCCTTGTGTCCAGGTTGAATCACACAGGTTGTACACATGCTAACAGATCCCAGAATCAGTTCTCTGTGCCTCCTGGAGGAAAACTCCTTCACTCTGGAAGGGTTCAAATAAGAGCTGCACAATTTTACAAAATATTGTGAATATGATTTTATTAGTAAATATTGTGATGACGATAGTATTAGAAAATATTTCAATGATTATAATTTAAGCAAATATTATAACAGTAATATTGGTAAATATTTTTGATGAGACATTGCTAAATATTGCAATGATAAAAATATTGAAATAATAATATTGGTAAACATTGTGATCACAATAAAATCGGCTCAGTATCTTGCAGCCCTGGTAGAAAGTGACAGCAGTCATTGGCTGTATAACTATCTGACCACCAGGGGACAGTCATGGGGCAACGATGGTCTTAAAACAGTGTTTCTCAACCCTGGTCCTCAAGGCTCACTGTCCTACGTGTTTTAGAGGTTTCCCTGCTTTAATGTGCCTAATTCAATTGATTGCAGTTCAGCAAACGCCTGTTAATCAGTCATCGATTGAAACCAGCTGGTCTGAAGCAAGGAAACACCTAAAACCTGCAGGGCAGTGAGCCTTGAGGCCCAGAGTTGGGAAACACTGGGATGCAGGATTAGCTAAACATGTTGGCCTAAATATGTCGAAATTTTCTTAGCTAACAAAATGCAGTTTGTGATACGCCAAAACTCATAATTACTTCAAAAATGTTTATCTTTAGTTATATTTTTCACCCATGGAGGTCACCATTTCTTCACCGATGGGTTGGTGACAGGTTTTGGCCTGGTCTGTTCTGGAACCTACAGAGTAAACACAGCAAACTTATCATAGACATAGTAGTAGAACAGACACATCTGCCTATTGTCGCTGACAAGATTTAGGGTTGCCATCTTGGAGCGAGATGTAGGGCAGCCATCTTGGAGAGGTCCACCACTCCACTCAGCGTTATGTGTTTAGCAGCACGTATCAGCGCATTTAATCGATCATAACAGGCTTTTTGTTATTGGAAACCTTATAAACAATTGTACTTTTAAAGTATTTTTTAATTAATACATAGTTCATCATATTTAAATATGATTAGTGGCTATAACAATAGAATAGGAATGGAATATTATATCGATGTATGATAAGCAAATTACAAAGCACACAGCCGTGAATAATTTATTTAATAAATTATTCAGTAATATCAGTACATATTTATATAACTATAAAGACACAAATAAATAATGATTAATACTGAATAATACAGTATATTGGATACATGTATGTATATATATATGTATGTATACATATATATATATAATTCCCTTCTCACCCTCTGCGGGTGGTCTCTTTCATCCTCTGACCTCTGACCTCTACCAGAGGCCTGGGAGCTTCAGGTTCTCCTCCAGTATATTGGCTGTGCCTAGTGCTGCACATTTCTGGACTGAGATGTCTGATGTTGTTCCTGTTTTAGCCGCTGCTCCAGTTTGGGGGTTTCTGCCCCGAGGGCCCCGATGACCACAGGCACCACTGTGGTCTTCACCTTCCAGGTCTTTTCCAGTTCCTCCCTGAGGCCCTGGTATTTCTCCAGTTTCTCATGCTCCTTTTTCCTGATGTTGTATCACTTGGTATAGCTACATCCACCACAACGGCTTTCCTCTGTTCTTTATCCACCACCACAATGTCCGGTTGGTTCTCCATTACCATCTTGTCTGTCTGGATCTGGATCCCACAGGATCTTAGCTCCGTCATTCTCCACCACCTTTGGGGGTGTTTCCCACTTCGATCTCGGGGCTTCCAGTCCATATTCTGCACAGATGTTCCTGTACACTATGCCGCCACCTGGTTATGTCGTTCCATGTACGCTTTCCCTGCCAGCATCTTGCACCTGCTGTTATGTGCTGGACTGTCTCAGGGGCCTCATGGCACAACCTGCACCTTGGGTCTTGTCTGGTGTGGTAGATCTGAGCCTCTATTGCTCTGGTGTTTAGGGCCTGTTCCTGTGCAGCCAGGATGAGCCTCTGCTGTTCTTGAGTCCAGCTTTGTCCAGCCATTGGTAGGATTTCCTGATATGAGCCACTTCAGTTATTTGTCGGTGGTACATCCCATGTAGGGGCTTGTTCTCCCATGATGGAACCTCTAGCCCCTCATCCTCTGTTCCCCATTGCCTGAGACATTCCCTGAGCATATCGTCCGTTGAGGCTTTGTCCTTGATGTATTTATGGATCTTGGATGTTTCATCCTGGACAGTGGCTCTCACACTCACTAGTCCTCTGCCTCCTTCCTTACGGTTTGTGTTCAGTCTCAGGGTGCTGGATTTGGGGTGGAACCCTCCATGCATGGTTAGTAACTTCCGAGTCTTAACATCCGTGGCCTTTATCTCTTCCATTCGCCAGCTAATTATTCCGGCAGGGTATCTGATTACTGGTAAGGCATAGCTGTTTATTGCACGGATCTTGTTCTTGCCATTGAGCTGGCTTCTCAGGACTTGCCTTATTCGTTGGAGGTATTTGGCTGTGGCTCCTTTCCTTGTGACCTCATCCAGGTTGCCATTTGTTTGTGGTATTCCCAGGTACTTGTAACTGTGCTCTATGTCTGCCATTGTTCCTTCTGGGAGTGAGACCCCTTCTGTGCGGACGACCTTCCCTCTCTTTGTAACCATCCGACCACACTTTTCTAGTCCGAATGACATCCCAATGTCAGTGCTGTATATCCTGGTGGTGTGGATCAGTGAGTCAATGTCTCGCTCACTCTTAGCGTACTTGCCTTGCTACTTGCTGTACTAGCGTACAGCTAAAACGAGCATGGCTTTACCCAAGAAAGAAAAGAGCCAGGAAGTGGCGAGTGCCCCGCCTCCACCAAAACAAGAACCTCCACCCTGTCCTGACCTGGACCACTCCTATGCACTGCCTCCATCTCTGGGTGATCTGAAGGTAAAACTCTGCGAGGCCTTGGAAAGAGTCGAGAGTCTGGAAAGAGAAATGAGGAACGCCAAGGATCGGGAACGGAGAGCAAAGAATGCGTTGCACGTTCTGGTGGAGGACCTGAAAGGGAAGAACCTGATAAATGAAGAAAACAGATCCCAGGAACAACATCAGACATCTCAGTCCAGAAATGTGCAGTACTAGGCACAGCCAAGATACTGCGCAGAACCCTCAAGCTCCCAGGCCTCTGGTAGAGGACCCGAGCTCAGAGGATGAAAGAGACCACCCGCAGAGGGTGAGAAGGGAATTATATATATATATGTATACATACATTATATATACGTATATATATATATATATATATATATGTACACATACATATGTATATGTATGTGTACATACATATTTATATATAATCTGTTTCCCAGCCTACAGTTCTATCTTCATAGATCCAGATTGAGTCCAAACTCCATGTGATTCATCCTGCTCTAGTGAATCCGTCTCTTATAGATTCTCCCTCTTCTTCCTCATCGTGTCTTTAGGAAACCTTCAAAACAAAAAACGGAAGATTTGGGATGAATCTAATTAGTGAAAGAATTACATAATAATAGTCTTTTCCACCTGTGTAAACTTTGCTGGTGAATTTTATAACACATAAGTTTTATAATATATGTTGCATGGTTTCATTTCTAATATCGGCTCTTGTGTCAGATAATATCAGTCAATGTTAGAGAATAATTAATGTTTTTACAGAATCTCAGTTATCCTTCATATCGGGGCTGAACCCGTATTACACCATGTAGCTAATATTTCCTGGTATCTCACCATAAATATAGTAAAGTAACATTATAATATAAACACAATAATATGTCCATCTTACTGTGACATGTTGTTTGTGGAGCCTCACATCAATAATCCATCGATCAGAACAACAACATCCCTCAGTGCTGAGGCATCTGCTGCTGATTGGTTGAGCAAAGTAGGAGGGAATACCTCTCCAAGATGGCTGCCATATTTCCTGGAGCAGCCAATGGACCTTACCACAGGGGCCGCGTTTCATTGGCTAATGCTCATTTCACGTCACAGCGCAGCTATCACATGCGTAACCGTCTCACAAACACAAGTTACAGTAGTAAACATGCTAATGTACATTGTGGACTAGCAGACCGACAGAAGGTTTTAGCGTCAGGACTCTAAAACAATGGTTCTCCACCATCAGTGGTGAATCTGTACAGGTGATGTCAGGTATCCTGATCGTGTTTGTGGAACTAAAATTCACAGATTTCCAAAATCTGAAACGGAAAGCCTTGATTGTATCAAAGCTTGTTCACGACGCATTAGCAGTTCAACCATCGTAGGACCAATAAGAACAAAGGATTGTCTGCTGGTGTCAGTATTACTGCTTTGCTTACTTTGTGTTTAGTGAATGAAAGTCAATAATAAACATCCATTATGAAAACCTTTTAGCAGCATAATGGCAGCACCGATACAACTTCTACACCTTGAAGCCTGTTACAGCCTTACGTTAGCTGAACAGATCAATATGCAACGTGTCCCATATCTGACATACATTAAAGATTTTATTTCACCTGAAAAGACTTTTTACTAAACTGTAATCGTGTTAGCCACGCTAATCGTATTAGCCACCGTGTATCAGGCCTGGGGACATTCCAACATTTGCCAACAGAAATCATCTCTAAACCATGAATGTCTGACTTACCGAGCCTGAGGAACAACTGGCTAAACTAATCGATTCAGAAATACTCTGCAGAGAGTCAGTCAAAATGAAAGACGCCATGTTTAGATAGAAGCTAAGCACCGTGAGGCTTTGTCTGTGAGACATGCAGCCATGTGGGATTTTAGAGGGGTGTTTCTGGGCGGAGCTTGGTAAGGTTCATTAACGACATAAACTCAAATATCGGGCAGAAAAATGCACTTAGATAATAAAAACACACACAATCGTGTTAGTCACCGTGTATCAAGCCTAGGGACATTCAAACCCTCTAAACCATGAATGTCCGACTTACCCAGCCTGAAGAACAACAGGCCTCAGTGATCTTGTCTATATTTATGTGCAGGATCTGCTGTGTTCCTCATCGACCGCTAGCATTTAGCTGTGAGGCCACGATGTTGGAGGCATCGTGGCTCAAACACCTTGATGTCGTCCAAAAAGATGACATGAACTTGTTGGTTCCCCTGTTCATTGTCGTGGCTGATATTTAGTGAAAATCCAGCAGAAATGCTAAACTAATCGACTCAGAAATACTCTGCAGAGAGTCAGTCAAAATGAAAGACGCCATGTTTAGATAGAAGCTAAGCACCGTGAGACTTTGTCTGTGAGACATGCAGCCTTGTGGGATTTTAGAAGGGCGTTTCTGGGCGGAGCTTGGTGAGGGGTCTATTCTCATATTATGTCTATGGAGTTTATCATATTGTGTTTGCCTGGTGTAATTTTAGATAATGCCACACTGTGTCGCTGTAGGGTGCAAGTAAAAAATCCAAATAAAAACAGGTGAGTTTTTGTTTGTTCCTGCCTACATCCTGCCTTCCTTTTGTTCCCACATGAACAAAAAGAAGAGCGCAGTGGGAGAGCCATAGCCAAACACAACTTACTAGGGGCCTATTTGACCCTCAACATTTCTCTCCAGAAGACTTTGAGTCACTTGTATGAGCAAATCTGAGGAAGGTTCTAAGAGCTGTCACCAGGCCGGACACACTGGGTCCTCTGGTCGGATCACACAGTCCGACCAGAGTGTCAGTCATCATTTCATTTATGAAGCTGAAGGCAGCTGCAGCTCATGGCCAACTGGTCCTCATCATCATCATCACTCCATGTAATTTCTACTTTCCGATCGATTTCAACGCTCCGATTCAATTTGAAAAGACTTAAAGACGTTACGCATCATTATTTGGCTGGACGGAGCTACTTCAACCATCAGACGACATTTACCCAGAATGACACGGTGACATTTGTGTGACAATCTTTTATTAAAATTAAGAACCAATCAGCCTACAGTATTATTACTGTGTTGTTAATAGATGTAAAATAAATATTTCTCAGAGTTTGTTACTAATTTTGGCCAACGGAAAGAAAGTACACCGCTCAGAACTGGATCAGCTGCTAACGCTAGCGCAGCAGCCATGTGGTAACCTGTGATCCAGGTGAGAGGTCACCTCAGACCTCAGTCTGTCGCCATGGCAACAGGAAGCAAAGATGCTGAAACCAAACATGTCTTCATCCAGCTCGTTTGTTTCTGTTGCAGCTATCACATTGTTCTCTCTGCACCCACCTCATCCTCCATCTCACCCTCCCTGACCCCTGACCCCTGACCCCCCCACCCTGCCTCCCTGCAGGCCGGCGGAAGGATTCGGGTGAAAACAAGACGAGTCTCCCTAAAGGCTTTAGCCCTGGTAAACACTCTTCCTCCTCCTCCTCCTCCTCCTCTTCCTCTTTGTTTCCCATTTATCTCCTCCGGATCCAGTGGCTTCTGGGTCGGGTCGTTCTGCTCTGCTCCGGTTCTAGAACGGTCCTAGCGAACACGCTAACCCCCCTCTGGTTCCCCTCTCAGTCGGACCGGACCATTCGGACCTGGTGGCCGACCTGCTGAAGGAGCTGTCCAATCACAACGAGCGCAGCGAGGAGCGGCGCGCGGCGCTGCTGGAGCTGCTGAAGGTCACGCGGGAGGACAGCGCCCCCGTGTGGGACGAACACTTCAAAACCGTCCTGCTGCTGCTGCTGGAGACGCTCTGCGACAAGGACGTAGGTTCTGGTTCTGGGGCCTGCTGGCGGTCTCTCTCCAGAGGGACCGGACCAGCGGTACTGACCCGGTTCTCGTCTCCCGGCAGCACACCATCCGGGCCCTGGCCCTGCGGGTTCTCAAGGAGATCCTGAGGAACCAGCCGGCCCGATTCAGGAACTACGCCGAGCTGACCATCATGAAGACCCTGGAGGCCCACAAGGACTCCCACAAAGAGGTGATCCGGTTCTGGTTCTGCTGCTCTGGGTTTTAATACCCGGACCTGAATTAAATGAGGTCAGCAGGAGAAACAAGACAACAACCAGGAACCAGATCGGGAATCGAACCCACGACCTCCTGGCTGCCAGGCTTGGCATTTTTATTATTATTGTTGTCATTGTAATACTAATAATGATGATAATAATAATAATAATTATAATAATAATAACCTGCAGCCTCACAGTGAGGCAGTAAATGACTTTCTCAGCTCCTCTTAAAGCTGCTGAGTGTTTTGGGTCATTATCCTGCTGGATGACCTTTGACCCCTGATCACATGTTCAGCAGCAGCTGCGACCTTTGACCTCTGCAGTTTAGGATGTGCTCTGGCCTCCAGTAGTTTTCCTCCGGTAGACCGCCGATCGATCCTGGAACGTCACTCGGGTCCAGAT
>CM065354.1:46431811-46481811 GCA_033032245.1 Poecilia picta
AATCATTATTTTTCAAAATGGCGTCAGTCATGGAAATTTATTTCTGCACTAAAATCACCAAGCAGATGTTTTTGTCACAGCCGACATGTTGTTACCATAGAAACCATTGATATTGATTTCTGTCCACCTCTTCTGGTGGACATTTTTCAAAATGGTCCGCTTGAAAAATGCTAATGTAATCTGCTAAACCAGTAGATCTGTAGACGGAGCCAAACTACATCCAGATATGGGCGTTCTGCTGCGGTTCTGCTGCGGTTTGCTGACGTTCTGCTGCCGGTTCTGCTGACGGTTCTGTTCTGTCTGCAGATGAAGCTTCTGAACCTCTACATCAAACGGGCCCAGCCACAACAGCAACAGCGCAGTCTCTGTGTTTCCTCTCACAGTTAATGTGGGACCTGTAGAACCTTAGAACCTTCGGATCGAGCAGAACTTCGCTCCGCCCTAACCTGCTGTCCTGCTTCGCATTGAGTGGAGCGACCCGGTTCTCCTGCAGCTTCTCATCAGTTCACTGGCCGGATCAGAAGTTCAGCAGCAACTTCTGATTGTTTTTCAAAGTGCCTTAGGAACGACCGTTTAACTATCCAGAACTTTGGATCAAGCTGAGGTTCTCAAGCATGATCGGTTCTCTGGTTCACCTGCAGAGACTCGGATACATTGTGGACCAACCTGAGGTTCTGGACCGGCGTGCTCGGCTAGTTGAGACATCAGGAAACTTTAATCCACAAAATGACTTTGACTGAAACATTTTATTGGTTCAGTGTGACAGAGCCGACCTGTCAATCAGAGAGCAGAGTATTGTGTTGCCTTTAATTGAGAAGCGGCTCGGGTTCTGGATGCTGCCTCAGAAGTTGTGTTCTGTCTCCTGGAGACCCGGACCTAGAACCTTGAGTGATGTTCTGTAAATACACGTCAATGGTCACTGTTTTGCACTGTCAGTGAGTAGTAGGCCACATGCTAGCTAGCATGTGGCGCTAGCTAGATTGTGGCGTTAGTTAGTTATTGTGGCGCTCCGCCTTTCTAAAGTGCACTTTGTACCCTAGCTGGTTTGGTTCTTAGTAGAACCTGGATTGGTTTGGATGATGTCCGAGATCCCCGCAGGCAGGAACCTTTGTCCTGCTGATGAATCTTCAGATTTCTTTGTGTGGTTCTGGATGTGAGTGTGAGGAAGGTCCAGATCACGAATGTACAGAAAGTTCTGATCGGTACTGAAACGGACCGTAGCGGCGCTGCTCCTCCTCTTCTCTTTGTTTTGCTGCGATATGCGCTTGTATTTATATATTTTACTTATAGGTTTTATTTCCTTGTTCTGATGGTGATGGTGATGGTGAGATGATGATGATGATGATGATGTACAGATGCTCTTTAAATAATGTAGATTTTCAGCAAAGTAAAGAAATCAAACAAATAAAAACTTAACATTTCCTCATTTGATCCGGTTTAATTTCCTGTTGTCCTTCTAGCTCTGCTAAGATGGTTTTATAACTTCCCAGGTTAAATAATCTAATAAACGGATCAGAACCTGGCCCAATTACCTGGTTTCTGTACAGCAGCATGGGACCCGACAGCGGCACCATCCAAGGGATTTAAAAGCTCTGCGCGTCTCCTCAGTTGACTTCAGTGACTCAATTTGAGGTTCTGCATCTGGTGCTCCAGTTCGACTGCATTTTTACTTAATCTGACCCAGATGTGGCCGTTTGGGTCGTTTGGGTTCCAGCTGATGAAACCAGAGTTCTGCTAGAACCACAAGCTGTTTGGTTCAGTACTCAGAATCGGGTCTGGGTTCTTTATGCATGCCATGGAGGAGGTTCTGGAAAACCAGGTGGTTCTGATTTCAACTCCCTCCAGATAGTCCATAGGTTCTCAGTGTGGTTCTGGTTTGAGGTGTGTCCAAGCCCCGCCCCCCACGGCGGTCAGAAAGGCCCCGCCCCCACGGCGGTCAGGCCCCGCCCACACTGCGGTCAGGCCCCGCCCCCACGGCGGTCAGGCCCCGCCCCACGGTCGGTCAGGCCCCGCCCCCACGGGGTCAGGCCCCGCCCACACGGCGGTCAGAAAGGCCCCGCCCCCACGGCGGTCAGGCCCCGCCCACACGGCGGTCAGAAAGGCCCCCCGATCCGATCTGCGTCTCTGTCTCCTGTTGCCGTGGATACTGAGACATGCTGCCACCCGCAGCCTGAGTCCTACCATCACAAACAGCAGCAGCTACCGCAGGTGAGCCTCACCTGGCTCCAGACTCGGCCTGTTTCTGCTGAATTTCTGGAGTTTTTTTCCTGTTTTTCAGACTTTCATTGTTCATGGTGAGAGTCTGAAACCTTGGACCCTCTGATGAGATGAAGCTGGATTCAACACCCCGGCCTCCTAGTATCAGAACATTTATGGCCCGTTCTGTGAGGCAGAGCTGTAGTCAGGGTTAGGGTTAGGTGGAGGCTTCCTCCACCCCAAAGAGCAGCAGCTCCTCTGGGTTGGACCTGTGGAGGCGATGAAGGTCCAATCCGGCCGGTTCTGACTGAGCGGACCTGCGTCGACAGGCGGCCGCTCGCTGCTCTGCAGTCATGCATGGGGCCTCCCCCCATAACGTCACCATGGTGACGCTGCTGATGGTTCTGGAGGACCAATCAGACGGCAAAGTTCTGGCTGATCTGGCTTTATTCTGAAAGGAGCTGAACTTCCTGCGAATTTCTCCTCCTTCACTGAGGCTGATGATGTGACTGAGTGAATCCAGGCGTTGCCCCGGAGACCGGATCCAGGATATAGGTGAGCTCACCCAGAACCCGCCTGAGACCCGACAGGTTCCTCTACAGACGCTGTGGATCGTCCTGAAGAGGAACCGACTCCAGGCTCCAGGTGGGTCGGCTTCTTTCATCGTGTTTTCGGCTCACTTTGCCAACTGGAGCCTTAATTTTCCACCACTAAACGAATGTCCTGAAAAGCCCTGAAGTAAAGGTCTTTCCTGCTCAGTGGGTGACCTTTGACCCCTCCCAGGTGTTGATGGGAGGGGTCATCAACACCTGCTCTGAGGTCATTGCTGGAGTCATCGACTTCCTGCTTCACTCCGACGATGTTCAGGACTCAACGTCCTTCAGGTTGAGGATCGCTAACCGGACTGCTGTCCTTCCTGCAGATGTTCCCGTTGCCATGGGGATCCTGGAGCCGCATTCTGACCCGCTGCACCTCAACACCATCGAGTTCCTCTGGGATCCCTTGAAGAACCTTCTGTCTTCATCCAGGTGCGGATGGACCTTCGTAGGAGGCTACTGCCGGCGTTCCTTGGCGCTCCTGCTCTGGTCTCACTCCGTGTTTCTCCACTGCTTCACCCCCAAGAATCACGGCGGGGAGCGAGATCGGCGTGCCGTTCCGCATCCAGGTGGGCTCCTTCACCTCCAACGGCCTCATTCGTCCAGCTGCCAGGTCAAGGTCTTCAAGGAACCCAACCCAGCGAGTGGCGCCTGGCCGGCCGGCCGCGTTCAAAACACTCCAACCTTCTCATCCTGTGTGAAGCCCGACGGAGCTGAAGACGGACGGAGAGAAGATGGAGAAGACGACGTCTCAGGACCGGGACAAGCACCAGCTGTCCCATCAGACCACCCTGCTGAAGGAGGTGAGGATCAGAGCCAGCCGCTCTCTGATTGGCTGCTGGGCTGAGCAGACAGGATGACATCATCACAGGGTTTCAGTGTCTCTGAACATGAAGCGGATCAACAGGTTCTGTAGTGTTGGATCAGTAGAACCAGCAGGAAACCTTTGGTCCTGAGCAATCAGCTGGTTCTGGTTGGTCAACGTTGCAGTTCTGTGCTGAAGCCTAACTGGGCGGTTTGTCCTCTGTCCCAGTGCTCCCAGTGGCCTGAAAGGCTGAAATTCACCAAACAAGACAAGTTGTTTGGTGAATTGTACGGCGTCCATGTGTCTCGTCCAAGTGGATGGAGGACACAGGCTCCCTACCAAACCTGGAGTCCTGGGTGTGGTGGGACGACTTGGCCATACATGTGTTGTGGGCTCTGACTTTGGTGATGTGGATGATCAAGTGACGAAACATTTAACATATTCCTATGATGAGCAAACTCCAAGGACCCCTGTTGACTTTGATGACATGGAGAAGGTCTATTACTTACAGCAGGTCATTGAAAAGGAGGGACTCCAGTCTGCAGAGGTCAACCAGCTGAACTGCATGAGGTCAGAGTCCTCTGAGGTGCCAGAACAAAACTTTGTCAGCTGTTCAGTTGAAGGTCTACAAAGCAGTGAAAATAATCCATCCAAGTATCGCAAGGCAATGTTTGCAGAAGCTAACGGCCAAGAATGTGACAAAAGCTGAAATTACTGACCTTCTGCTGACCACAAACCAGTTTTATGAGGTCACACAAGGCAAATGTAATCTCCTGAAAGATGTTCATTACATATTGGTGAGACAAAATGATTCACTGGAAGAGGAATCTCTGTTATTTCCTCTCATTCAATAAATACCAAAAGAAACATTTGAACAGGAAGCGATGATGTTAAGAAATGCTACAGAAAATCTTATAAAGATTCAATTATCTCTCAGTTGCTGACCAGGTACTACTACTTGAAAAAGAAGAAGCTTTCAGGCAAGTGCAAAACCTAGCAAAGAAGAAGTCCTTTCAGTAGCTACGAATGTCCTGTCTATACCTCTGGATGTCTTGGAGAAATTCAGGTTGGACTCGCCGTCATTGAGTTGTTAGAAAAATCCGATGTTTTTGCCACGACATCCTGAGGTTCTGTCAGGAGAAATTAAACCTGAGAGTGGAGAGAAACGACCCTCAATAAAAACAGAACCTACTATGTGATTCTGAAACAGATGGAGGATGTCCTTGACAATCCCAAGTACAGGATGAAGGTGAACATCGAGTACCTTGATAAGCTATATGTGAACCTCGGGAGCAAGTTGCCCAAAATTAGCTTTTTATTTGTTTCAGAGTACAAAAAAATCTTTTGCAGGACAGAATCTGCACATCTGCTAAAGAATAAGTTAATGAGTTCAAAGATGGAGCTCCACCAGGCAAGAGAGAAGCCGATGTCTACTCTGGGATTCTGAATTGTCTCTCAAAAGAAATGTCAGCCAACATGGAGAAAGTTGTCAAGGAGTATTATATTGTTTGCCATCCTAAACACAACCATCTCCAAAGGACAGGATCAAGCTCATCTTAGCCAGTGTTGTGTTGAATCAAACTACAAAGTGTTATTCTGTACGGAAGTCCACGATGGCATTAGAACCATTATACACTTTGTTTAGGGAAAAAGCTTGACTGACCGACTTGTGCATGTCAGAGCAACCCAAAGCTGCATCACGGATGCAGAGCAACATTTTGCTGCTTTGTGGAGAAATGGCCAAATCTGGAAAGAGAGGAAGGTGAGAGATCTTCTTAGGGTTCAGTGATCTGGGATCTGAGACTGGAAGTGACTCCGATGAACTGAAGCTGGATTAGTGGACATGCTGGAGCGTCTAGATCTTTCTGGGATCTCAATGATGGGTCCACTTGCTCTGGAAAGATGATCTGAACATGACTGTCTGATTTCACACCGTGACTGAAAAAGCTTGTTGTATTTATCTTTCTTTTTAACAAAGTTAAAAACCGAATGGTGATTGGTTGCTAATTGTACCGTACTTTCTATAAAAATGCCAGTTAGAAACAAATGGTGAAAAGGGGCACATTACCAGGAAAATCTATAATTATGTTAATAAGTATTGCTAAGCATTCATCAGATTATAGCCCAGATGATCTGGAGACGTTTCTACTGTTGCTCCTAAACAGCCTGGTGTCTCTGTCAGGTTTGGACCTTTGGGTCGGCTCCGGTTAGGGTTAGGGGTGATTATTACACTGAAATCACTTCTGTGTGATTCTCTGACATTCATGATTTTGTGATCTGATTCATTTGTATGTTTGCAGTGGTTGGAAAATGAAACAACATTTGAGTTCTAGATGAAATCTGACTTTTATCTTTTATTGTGATTTTGACAAACTGCATGTGTTTCTTATGTAGTTTTAACAACCAATGTTCAAGTTTTAACAAAGAAGCAGAAAGTGTAGAAAGGGACGTCGGTTTTATTGCTGATGTCCAAATCTGAGCTCTAACATGAACCGGTGATCTGCAGCTCCGAGAACCACCAGGAAAACGTCTCCAGACAACATTTGGGTCACCATTCATATTTTCAGTTAGAAAGCTTTTCCTGTTGCCCACAAGATGGCGCCATGAGCTCAATGGTGATAAACCAGGTGGGTCCTGGAGGCGTCCTGCATGTTTTATTCTCTCCCTAGTGACAATAACAACATCCTCAGCAGGTCATTGTTCCTCTTAGGCCTCTAATGATCATCATTGTGTGTTAAACCAGGGAGAGACTGAAACATGCTGGGCCTCCAGGACCCACTGGGATAAACCCTCATTTCCACATTTAGCTGGAGTATTTCAGCAGAACTAATCAGATTTCTAGTCGAGTTGAATGTTCGGTGTCACGGTGAACCAGCTTCTGTCTTGAGGCATCAAGGTCCTGGGTTGAAGTCCCGGCCAGGGTTTTCTCCGGTGACTCTGGCTTCCTCCCACAGTACAGAACCACGACAGCTGGCTCTGCTTTCTGTGGGTCCAACTAAGAAGGGGAGATGCGAGAAATTTGGTTTGGGGCCTCTATCTCTGCTAACAGGGTGGACTGGCTGCTATTAACAGGCCCATGATTAGATCCTTCACTCACTTATTGCATCTCTGACAGAGACATTATATCTTATATGCATGTATAATATAGAATACATTTCTGGGAGCCGATTTCCTTAACTTTGGGGGATCGTGATTGGCTGATACTTACATGTGAAGCTGATCTGATCTTCATCAGTAAAGGTTTCAGCCTCTGTCCTCTCCTGCTCTGCAGTGAGACGTTTGACTGACAGATCCACCACGTCTGAACCTTTACAGGTAACAACATTCACCTGTTACCAACTCAGAGACCTTCCTGCTACGTTTAGCAACATTTCAGACAAAAACATTCATCTCAGCCAAAATCAGCAGCTCAGGCTTTTTAAAGATCGGTAACCAGGGATCGGCCAGAAAACTGCAATCGGTGCAGCTCTACACACATTCATGACATTCTCTGATTAAATTAATTTCTCTAAAGCTCCAATAGCTAAAAACGTAATTTATACCAGGTGAGTCTTTCTGCCCTGAAAGTGGACCGGTACTGGTACCGGACGGATTCTGATTCTTCAAATGATTTTAATTGGAGAAGTTTCATAAAACTTATTAGATGATGTAAAAATAATGTTTTATTTAGACACACAAGTTTCCAAGTCCAGCCTAGAAAAGCTCATTAATATATTAATGTAGCAGCCTGAACATTTTGCAATGTGGAACATTGAGATTTAATTATTATCAAATGTTTTGGAGCCAAAAATACATCAGAAATATACAGAAGAATCAATTCATTTACAGTTTGAACTCAGTTTCACACAGAGACTCTAGAATAACTGTTGGGCTGCTGAACCGGACCGGTCCAGGTCGCTATCAGGCTAATTTACTGTTAGTAGCTTCACTAATCTTTACATTATATTACCAAGGCTCATGAAAACAAACCTTTATTTTGACATATCTTCTCCTTTCTTTTCTCTGTCGGTCCGTTTTATGACATTGTTTTACTAATTTAGAGGCATTACTTATTACTGGGGAAGCGTGACCCACCACGGCCACCAGGGGGAGCTGAAGATCGACTTCTTTATTTCTCTTGGTCCCTAGAAAAAATATTTGTATTATTTGGTACAAATAAGGAAAGAATTATTATCCATATTTGTACATTATCAAATATATTGATGTTAGAAAACCTTATAATGAAATTGTGTGTTTTTGTTAATATAATCACATAGAAATCATTACTAATATTAATATGAATAATAATAATCTGTTCCACTTATGGCCCTAATGGGCCCCAAGCGGCTGCTTAGTTTGCTTTTACTTTGGGCTGGCCCAGTGTGTGTGTGTTGTGTGTGTGTGTGTGTCTGCTTTGCTTTCGCCCACCCCTTTGGCGTCTCCACCCGCCGGGCGAATAGGAGCCGATGTCTGAGGCGGAGCTTGACCTCATTCGTCTACATCCTCACTGAACTTCGTGAACCAAAGCGTCCATCTTGTTCCTGACCTTTGACCTCTCTTTAATTCCTCGTACCACGAGTCGGCATAGAAACTGATGGCTAATTGTGCTGCTTTTGATTTACGTCCCAACGATTAACAATAAGAAAATATTCATCTTTCCAAACTTGTCCAGTAAATCCTGCTTTAGGTCCAGACCCTGGATGGCAGAGCAGCCTGACGACAGGAACATCAAGATTCACCACATACAGCATGATCATCGGCCCAGACGTCCAACTGGGCCGATATCATATCCAAAATTAATTTCCTTCTGTTTCTGCTCATTTCTCCCCAAAGTGCCAAAAAGATTAAGCAATACATATGATGTCATATTGGTTATCGACTGTTGATAATATGATCAGCCCAAATGTTTGTATCGGTGCATCAACACTTTCATGATGGACACCAATAGATCTTTTCTTTTTCTTTTTAAAAGAAGAAAACCGAACAGCAGTTTGCCTCATCGCCACCAACTGGAAAGAAAATCAGTCACAACGACGATCTTATTGAATTTGGGAAACAAACAAACCAGCAAAACTTTGGGTCTTTCAGAAGAACTGAATCTAATCTACTGAGAGTCGAAGCGACAAAGACGGGAGACCATCAGGCTGAGCAACCAGGAAGGTCCTGCGGTCCAGTCCGGTCCGGTTCTGTGGTGTCCAGTCCGGTCCTGCGGTCCAGTCCGAGTCCGGTCTGTGGTCCATGGTCCGGTTCTGTGGTCCAGTCCGGTCCTGAGTCCAGTCTAGGTCGGCTGGTCGCAGCTCGGTCCGATTCTTTGTCCAGCCGGTCTGACCAAGTCTAGTTTCAGGACGTGAGTGAGATCTCCATAATTCCTGCGGGCTGCCATCGTTAGTTTTTCAACCCCAAGTCCCATATCTGCCTGCCACCGATGCCCCCCCTCTCACCCCCCCCCCGGCCGTCTGCCAGCGGTGAATTAAAACCTTCACTCTGGAAACAAAGTGACGACTGTGATTGGATTTTAATTGTGGCTTCCTGAGAGAAGCGGCCGGATTGATGGCTGCTGTCCTGGCCGCTGGCCCCACATCCTCTCTGATCTGCTTTTACTCCGGTGACCCCACGACCCCCGGGGGTCATTAACAGCCCCCCAATGCTCTGCCTGGCCCACGTTGCAGCGCCTGTTTTCCAATAAAATCACTATATTTAACGGAGACACGAGTCCAGAGCCAAGTCCAAACGGACATCTGTTTGAAATTGGTCCTCGCAATTATTTCACACAGAAGCTCTGCCCCCCCCCCCTTGGTCCACTTGGTCTTTTGTTAGTTGTTGTTTGTTTTCCAACACAGTGCTGCTAATGGAGAGAAACGAGTGGGGGAGGGGGGTCAGGCTCCTGTAGCTGCTGTCGGCCCGTTGAGACCAGCCAGGTCTTTGTGGTTCAGCACAAAGCGGGTTTCACTCCGCGGGGCGCGGGCCGCAGCCGGGCTCATGACGTCATGACCATCAGCGCCGCTGAGAGCCTGGGGTCATCCTGAGCTGTGTCTGTAGTCATGATGCTACGGGCACCTGCAGGACAATTTGGCCATGTCTCTCACCTTCTCCTGTTACTCTCCAGTCTGCATTATTGTAACTGGAATCTTTTTATTTACCCAGATATTTTCTCTCCCAGAAGCTACACCTGGTCCGGCCTTCTGGTTGGCTGATTCCTTCCTGGAGGTGGGGCATCACCTAATCGTAATCCCTCCCCTTTTTTAGCTGTTGGCTGAAGGACCGATTGTTCTGTATTCTATAAATGTCTGATAAATGCGCCAATCACACACATATCAACACTAAGTGTAACAATAATGACCAAAATAAAACAGGAAATATTCATATTTCCTGTTTTATTTTACTACCTGATAAATCTGGCCTGGAAATGCCTCCAAATGTTTCTCCTTATTTATATAAATATTGTAGTAAAACTCTTTACAGCACCAGAATGTTCACATAACTTTAGTACTTTTGTCTGAGGAAACATTTTGAATATTAAATCAGGAGTTATGATCAGCTACTCAGTACTTCAGTAGTTTACCAAATACTTTTTACACTTGCTAATTAAACGTATTTAAAGTATACTACTCTGATTGGAGATCTGATTTGGGATACTCTAACCAACTATGCATTAATTATTATCAGTTATTAAAGACAAAAATCACAGCCATAAAATAATGTCCATCACTGCAGGATGTCCCTTATTTTTATTTCTGAAAGCTGGCAATCCTACTATCAGAGGAAGTGTAAACTATTTTCTGCTAATTTCATTAAGATGAAATACAACAGAAAAATGTTAAAAATACATTTATTTAAAATAATTACATAAGACTGATTCGAAAAGTATTATAAACAGGTTAAAAACTGTTGTTAAAAGCACTATAAACTTTAGTCGGAGATCATTTTGGCATGTGTTCATACAGTAAAATACATTTTGATGATTTAGTCAGTTAATGAAAATGATGTGTGCAGAAATAAAAGAGACAAATGGGCCCCTTGCAGCCTGACATCACGTATGCAAGACTTCGCCTCCATTTTCCCTGCTGGAGGTTAAAAAGCTGCTGGGTGTTGGTGACTCCTCTGTTACATTGTCAATATGACGCTCTAAATCTTAAAAATACGACTGACAACTAGATAAGGTCAAGAAAATGTTTTAAGTAAAACAATGTTCAGTTATGCTAGGTTGACTTTGATAAACTCAGTATTTAGATGTGATGTGGAATTCAGTGCGTTTCCATTCAGTTAAAAAAAGTGACTAACTTAGACAGATCATCAGTACCGCAGGTGTGTAAATTAGCTAATCAACCATCGCTGTGTAAGATTAGCTAGTAGCAGCAGTAGCTCATCTTCCACAGTGATCACTTATAAACCTTACCAAGCTCCGCCCAGAAACGCCCTTCTAAAATCCCACATGGCTGCATGTCTCACAGACAAAGTCTCACGGTGCTTAGCTTCTATGTAAACATGGCGTCTTTCATCTCGACTGACTCTCTGCAGAGTATTTCTGAGTCGATTAGTTTAGCATTTCTGCTGGATTTTCACTAAATATCAGCCACGACAATGAACAGGGGAACCAACAAGTTCATGTCATCTTTTTTGGACGACATCAAGGTGTTTGAGCCACGATGCCTCCAACATCGTGGCCTCACAGCTAAATGCTAGCGGTCGATGAGGAACACAGCAGATCCTGCACATAAATATAGACAAGATCACTGAGGCCTGTTGTTCTTCAGGCTGGGTAAGTCGGACATTCATGGTTTAGAGGGTTTGAATGTCCCTAGGCTTGATACACGGTGACTAACACGATTAGCGTGGCTAACACGATTACAGTTTAGTAAAAAGTCTTTTCAGGTGAAATAAAATCTTTAATGTATGTCAGATACGGGACACATTGCATATTGATCTGTTCAGCTAACGTAAGGCTGTAACAGGCTTCAAGGTGTAGAAGTTGTATCGGTGCTGCCATTATGCTGCTAAAAGGTTTTCATAATGGATGTGTTTATTATTGACTTTCATTCACTAAACACAAAGTAAGCAAAGCAGTAATACTGACACCAGCAGACAATCCTTTGTTCTTATTGATCCTACAACGGTTGAGCTGCTAATGCGTCGTGAACAAACTTTGATACAATCAAGGCTTTCCATTTCAGATTTTGGAAATCTGTGAATTTTAGTTCCACAAACACGATCAGGATACCTGACATCACCTGTACAGATTCACCACTGATGGTGGAGAACCATTGTTTTAGAGTCCTGACGCTAAAACCTTCTGTCGGTCTGCTAGTCCACAATGTACATTAGCATGTTTACTACTGTAGCTCGTGTTTGTGAGACGGTTACGTATGTGGTAGCTGCGCTGTGACGTGAAATGAGCATTAGCCAATGAAACGCGGCCGCTGTGGTGAGGTCCATTAATAATTGCAAATAAACATCAAGCCTGAAAACATAAGACAGTAACGGTCGGATGTTTGTTTTTTATGTTCAACGCAGGAACATAAAGTAGCGTTGTTTTCAGTTGCTATGGCAACGAGTTTGTGTGCAGCGTAACCAACACAGACAGCGAGACAAAATAAGAATATTAGTGGTTTTGAGTTATTGTTAAATGTTTTCCTTCATTATTTTTCGCTTTCAATCCTGGAAATGTAAGAATTATTAATGGCTGTGGCACATGAATAATTCTTACATTTAGTTCTGGATGGAGACGTAAATCGTCTTTCTGCTTTCCAGGATGCATGAAATTTTTGGATGCAAACAATAACATGCAGGATGAGTATAGAGACTGTAAGGAAGTTTCATAACTGGAACCGTTTCAGTGCTGCTGCCTCATCATCGGGTTGAGAGCAGCACAGAGGAGTCAGTCCTGGATGGAGGATCATAGACGAACCCAGAACCTGCAGCTTCCTGAGCTCTACGGTTTAAATAAAAGCTTCATGGAGACGAGTTAGTTCATCACGTTCAGCATAAAACTTCCCTTAAGAGGACTTGATACTGGAGACATGCAGCCTGGGGGCCACAGGTCAACCTGGGATCTGAGCCAGGGGCCTCGAGGAGGTTCTGGGTTGGGACCAGACGTATCTGTGCTAACAGACAGAACCATCCTGATGGTTCACGGTCCGGTTTAAGTGAGATCCTGTGGGACTCAGACTCGCCTGCAGGATGTTTGAGTGTTTCGCTGGACATCAGATGTGTGATGATGTTTCCCACCTCAAATGGAGCCTTTTGACACCTCGGGTGCTAAAAGCGGCCAATCAGAGCCCAGCGCCACTAAAAGCTGGTTTCCTTCTTATTCAGAGAAATAAAAACTTCAACGCCACGAAGTCACAAGATCAATAAAGTCCCAACTGGAAACGTCTGAGGAAAAAAGGTTTTATGTCTAAACAACATTTAGATTATTTTGAGATTAGCTATTACTCGGACCAGAACCCGACCAGAACCCGGAGTAACCCGTCTGAAATAAACTGCCTGACCCGACCCGACCCGAATCCTAGGAGGTTTCGGTCCTGGACCCTCTGCCTCAGTACTGCAGACGGCCTCAGTTGGACAGTTGGATTCTGGACCGAGTCCAGCTCTGATTTGGCCTTGATCACCTCAAGAACCCTGGGAGGTTTTGTTTGGACTGGAAACCGAGTCGGATCAGCCGACCCGGGTCAGCAGAACCACCACTGTCCTCCTTCGACCTGCTGAATCAATCAGAGGACCTGATAACCGTTTTCACTCATTGTTGTGAAAACGATGATGAACTCTGTGGTCCGCAGAACCAGCAGAACCAACGAAACCAGCAGAACCAACAAAACCAGCAGAACCACAGAACAACAACCAGCAGAACCAACAAAACCACAAACCAAAACCAGCAGAACCAACAACAAAACCAGCAGAACCAACAAAACCAGCAGAACCAACAAAACCAACCAAACCAGCAGAACCAACAAAACCAGCAGAACCAACAAAACCAGCAGAACCAGCAGAACCAACAGAACCAGCAGAACAACCAACACAAACCAACAAACCAACAGAACCACAGAACCAGCAGAACCGACAGAACCAGCAGAACCAACAGAACCAGCAGAACCTGGTCGGCACCAGAACATTCAATCACTTCCTGTCAGGATTGTTGGTCACAGTCGAGGACTGACCTGCTGCGAAGCCCAGGTGGTCCAGAAGCCTTTTAACCCTTTTTTTAATTTCCTTTATTTAACCAGGTAAACCCCATTGAGATCTAGATCTCATTTTCAAGGGGGACCTGGGCAGAAATCTGCAGTGAACAGCAACCTGGGTACAAAACAAAATGAATTAATACATAAGCACAAGTATAAAACAATTTAAAAACAATGACACTGTTTAAAAGAATCTTGTTGCCTGTTTTTAAGAATCGCTCTAAATGAGTCCAGTGAGACCAGTTCTGACATCTTTAGTTCTGACTGGAGCCGATTCCAGGCTGAAGGAGCATCAACTGAACGCTTGTTTCCTTTTTCAGTTTGGCAACGTGGAACATGCAAAAGAAAAATGTTGTTGGAACGTAAGGAATAGGAATTGACAGATCTTTGTAAAAGAGAGTTTAAATATGCTGGAGCTGAGTAGAGATTTATAAATCAGGATCATCAGGTGATTGTTTCTCCGTACAGTTAAAGGAAACATTCAGCTTTTGCATCCAGCTACAATGATGTGTGAGACTCTGCTACCGGTTACAAACCTTAAAGCACAATGATACACAGTATTTAATGATTGTAGGCATTTGTTTGAAGCATTCATATATAACACATCTCCATAATCCAGAAGTGGCAGGAATGTTGCAGCTACCAATTTACTTCTAGCTTTAAGAGAAAAACAAGAACCATTTCAGTAATAAAACCCAATCTTCATTTTCAGTGTTCGTTGCAAATTTGCTGTGATTTTTAAGAGAGCTTTTTATCTAGAATAAAGCCCAGGTATTTATAATTACTGACAAACTATTTGTGTCCCTATAGCAGTGGAAGTAATGGATGGATCTCAGATAGTGTCCTAGAGTGTGAAACAACCTTTGCCTTGTTATCCACATTCAGAACCAACTTCAAGTTTGTAATCGGGTCTGAACTACAGTAAAAACAAACTGCAAGTACTGAAATTCCTGTACGATTGATGAAGAACAGCAGTAAATCACTGAATCATCGGCATACAAATGATAAGAAGCATTTGACAGATTTTCACACAAGTTATTTACATAAATAGAGAATAAAAGTGGGCCAAGAACTGAGCCCTGTGGGACACCATTTAAACTGTACAGTTAGAAGAAGTGAAGCCACCAACTTATCTCTCTGGGTTCTGTTTGATAGGTAATCAGTTGCCCACATGGTGGCTTGTTGTGAGGGAACAATCCTGTGTAGAATGTCAATTAAAAGCTTGTCATTTACTGTGTCAAAAGCCTTTGATAAATCAATAAACAGAGCAACACAATGCTTTTTATTATCAAGAGCCTTAATAAGATCATTGATAACCTTTAAAGTGGCAGTAACAGGACCATGTTTCTTCCTAAAACCAGACTGGACAGTTTGTAAACACAACCTTTGAGGTGTTGCCTGGACAACTGCTAGCTGTTAGCGCATCCAGCTCTCAGAACCAGCAGCTCATCTGCTGGACCAGAACCACTTCCTGTTCTCCTTCCTTCGTTTTTACCTCTGCAGATCTTTGACTTGAGCAGCTAAATCAAAGATGGACTTTCGTTCATTAGATCCTCTGGATCTGCTGAAATGTTTCTTCCTGCTCTTCTCCCTCCAGCAGGCAGTGACCAATCAGCTGCCAGCTTCTCTGAGCTCATCCTCATCCGAGTTCTGGTCTAGAGAGTGGACCCCCGTACTCTGATACCCCTAAACAGAGTCCAGCTGGGTGGAAGAAGCTCAGTGAAACAGCATCATGTTGTGTGAAGATGGATGGAGATCAACCTGGAGAAAAAACCTGGCAGCAGCAGACCTGAGATTGGGGTCAAAGTTCACCTTCCAGTAGGACAACTAGCCTGAACATGGAGCCAGAGATATTATGGGATGCTTAGAATGGCCTAGTCAAAGTCCTGCTGAAAATCTGAAAACCTAATTGTAACAACTGACTCCAACGAAAACACAAAATTAATTCAACAGAAAAGAGAAGATAGTTTATTTAAAATGTACAAAAGCTACACAGTCACTGAGTGGAGCGGGACACATGGACACATGGACGGGGTCGAGTCTCTGCTGACAACACAGAAAATACATCATCATCACCACCAGGGATGAAGAAGAACCTCTGATCCAGAAACACAAAACCTTCAGAATTAAGTTTAACATCCATCCGTCTTCTGCAATTTGTAGACAGCAAGGGTGTCTGCAGGGACACCCTAGGATGTGTCCCCTCCCAGAAGACACCATCCTGTAGTGTGGGTGAGTCCGGCCCCCTGCAGAGGCAGCTGGTTTCACTCTCTCACTGTGAGGACAGGAGGCGTCTGCTGGGACAGAGGGTTTTCATCTCCATGACAGACCAGAACAACAGACGCTCTGGAACCGTATTCTCTGGTCCGTCTCCCCCAACCGGAGGGTGGAGGTCCGTCTCCTTCCAGCTGAGGTTCAGGGCCTCTGGCTGGTTGAGGTCTGTCTTTAATCCAAAAGGAAACATTCCAGATATAAAGTGGAGCCGTTAGCAGCTCCAGTTGAAACACAGAATACAGCATAAGTTAAAATGTTAAACTCCAAACACATCAGAGATCAGTCTTCCTGTATCTACATGTCCATTTCCTGGACATGTAGATACATGTCCAGGAACATGGACAAGGTGCTGAGCTGTGATGTCCCAGAAAGGCACAATATGGTCTGTGTTCAGTGCACCACTTTGTCCTGACAGGCATTAATATGTCCTGTTCTGGGTTTCTGTTAAATATGGCTTTAAAGACAGAAAACAGTCCTCCATAGCTAACTATGAAAAAGAGAAGATTATCATGGTTCCATTGACGGCGGAAACAAAGGTCTGAAGCAGCCAATCAGTGCTTTCTGCGAGTTTCCTGAAGGTGCCCAGATGTTCCCATCTCCAGGAAAAAGATGAGCTGGAGGTCTCAACTGATCAAGTTGAGGAACTTGCTCTCTTCAGCCAGAGCTGTAAGCATGGAGTTCATGTCTCCAATGGCCATGTTGCCGATCCCAGCTGGGACAGACGCCAGGGTGACGGAATTGCGTGGTGTGGTGAGACGGGAGGAGCTCTGGGACAGGCTCTGCAGAAGCCCTGGACTCAGCGTCCCAGACATCAGGCTGGAATGATCTCCGTCATCTAGCATGGTGTCGAAGTCGATCTGAGCGTGCTCTGTGGCTCTGGAGCGGCTGGTGGACGAGTCAACGGTACTGCTGGAGACCTGGTTGGCTCCTGGAGAGGCCATGGCGCTGCAGGTGGCCTCATTGGCACTTGGGGACATTGAGTCATCATCACTGCTGTGAGACGAAGGCTGAAACATGTGAATCTGAGCCGTGTAGAACACAGCAGAGTTCTGTTTGACTGGGCTGCTGTGGTTCTGGCTCTGCCTCTTTGGACTCGCCTCAGAGCAGATGGTACCGGGGTTCAGTTCAACTAGCCTGGGGCTCGGTTGGGTCATGGCAGAGGCTGAGTTGTGTCTGGGGAAGGACTTGGGCTCGTTAGGCGGCCGGGGCTGTAACATCCCTCTGGCTCCGTTCTGGATCACGTACTGCTGCTGTTTGAGGGGAATGCTGTAGTTCTGCTCCTGGTTCCCATGACAGAACCCTTCAACCTGGGCTCTGGTCTTAAAGCTCTGCAGTTCAGAGCTAGCCACGGTGTTGAGGGTTGTGCCAGAGCTTCCAGATAGCAAACGAAGCCTTCCTTCCTGACTGAGGCCTTGCTGATGACTCATGTGCTCATTCAAGCTGCATTGTCTCTGCTGCTGCTGCTGCTGCTGGAGCAAGGTATTCCCCGGCCTCTGGAGGCTGTGGAACCCCTGTATAGACAAGTTGTGGCTTATCGGGACGACCTGCTGGTTGCCGCTTGGGGCATGTAGCACCCCAGAGCTGTGCCTTTGCTGAGTGGCAGCCAGGTTGCTCCTGATGGGATGCTGCTGAGGTTTGGGGAGTTTGCTGTCCATCGTCCCAGAGCTCACCTCGTTCCATTGCACTGGCATGTTGTTCTTATTGTCTTGTGGCGATGGGAAGAGGTGCTGAGAACCATTGACACCTCCCTGGTAGGAAATGTCCTGACCAGACTGTGCCAGGGTGGCGTCCACCATGGCCATCCTCCTTTGGCCATGAAAGTGCAGCGGAGGAGCCATGCTGGCCTGGTAGCCCTGACTGTTATAGCTGTGACTTGTTGGGCCAGAACTCTGAGACCTCAGGTACTGAACCACATCATCTGGAAGCACAATCTCATCTTCTGCACTCTGCTCCCCACTGTTCATCAGCCCGTCGACTGCCATGGTCTCCATGGCAATGTTCTCAGAAATGCTTGGCGGTCTTGGGGCGAACGGGTAACGCTGGAGACTCCCATCCGAGCGTGTGTAACCCTGCATAGCCAACACTTGATGGCGCTCGGCAGATGTCGGGACATTCATAGGGTTCACATTGTTCATGCTGCTGTAGCGCTGACCCCTTGGAAGAGACGGCGGGTCTAGAGGTGGACGGCAGACGGGGTCACTTGCGCGACGTGGGAGGTTGTTGGGAACTTCATGGGGCATCATGCTGTGTGAGCCATAGGTGATGTCGCTGCACCGCCGGGTTGCATCGCTGGTGGCCTGCTGGAGGAAGGAGGAGCCTTCCTGGTAGTCGCTGTACAGAGCCATCCTGGTTCTCAGGCTCATTCGATCCATGTTGGGGAGAGGAGTAGGTGGAGCACCTCCAATAGCGGCTGCATACTTGGCTTTGAGCCGATAATGCTGGGCTGGGGTTAGACTCAGAAGGCTGGGCAGGGCTCCTCCACCAGCTACACCCACACCACAGTGACTGGCCTCGCTGGAGCGCCTGGACAGATCGGTGGAGATCGGGTCGTACGAATCGGCTGAGCTGATGTTGTTGTGGCGGTTAGCGCCAAACTGGGATGCCTCACTGGAGCGCCGGCTAGAGTAGCAGGGCGAGATGCCGGAGGAGCGTCGACTGAAGGTATAGGCTGAGCTGATGGTGCTGGTGATGCTGTCGCGGCGGTCGTTGAGCTGGTTCAGCAGCGTTATGTCGCAGGAAGTCAGTTCCCCAGTGGGTTGGCCAGCGTACGGAGCGTGGAGGCTGCTCGTCTCCAGCAAGGAACCTAGTAGACACGAAGGGAAGATTACACCAGGAACCTAAATGGTTCTGTGAAATTTTACAGTTTACAGAGAGATTATGATTGATTTCTGCACCCAGAGGGAAGCAGCTGGTAAAGGCTGTCCACTGGTTTTTACTCTGATCTTCCTCATTGCTGGAGCTCAGAGACATTAGTGGTTCATGGACATTCAACATGTGAGGCTCACCAGCTGCAGGGATGGGAGGAAGCTTCATGCCCTGCGGTCTGCTGGTAGTCCAGCTGCAGGTCTCCCGCACCGCCTTCAGCCTCTCCTGCTTGATGTTCTCCAGCTTGATGGTGACCGCTCCTCCGTGAGCCACCGATTTCCTCAGCTGAAGCCCCATTCCTGCCTGCGGCGCCCCGGCGGGGATCGTGGAGTCGACCGTGGGACCCTCGTCCGGCGCACTGAGGTCCCCGAAGCTGCCCCCGCTGTACATGGCCATCTCTACCCCACTGTCGTTGTTGTTGGTGCTGCCGAGAGGCGACGGCTCGCTGCTGCACGATGACTGGCCACCAGGACTGGACTGGTGCGTCTACAGAGGAACAGCAGGGGGCAGCGTTCATGCAACACTGAAAATATTCTGCTCAAACTGACTTGGGTTTTCTGTGTGAATATTTGATGCAAATAAAGACAAAGAATGAGATGAAATGTGATAAAAATGCAAGTGAAAATAGAACCATGCCATGTTCACACAGCTCCATTATGCATTAATCACTAGTTAATTATTACGAAAGTTCAGATATTCTGACTTTAATGGTGTTTTGTAATGACTAATGCAGGCTTGTATTTCAAGAGTCTTTATTTATGGATGATGCATGTGATTTATTAACAATATGAAAACAAGAGAATAATAGATGATTCTATGTTAAACAGTCCAGAATCCAGAAGTCTGATCATAGTTTGACCCACAGCTGAAAACTGATTTGCTGAATATTAACGTGACAGCGGCCGGATGATCGGCTCGACTGGAGCGATTCATGCAGGTCTTTCATATGAATGAAGAGACGGAGATGCTCTCTCACCTCAGAGATGTCTATCCGATCATTAGAGGAGAAGCAGAGGAAAGCAAGAAGCCAGACAATTCAGTGGGAAACGACTCAGTCAACATTTACGGGAACCTGAAACACATTTTATTCTCCTGCTTCCCGAGCAGCAACCAGCATTCACACCCCTTGAGGTGACTGGAGGTGATATTAATGTTCCGACTCCGGTCCAGACTCCGCTCCGGACTCGGGTCTGATAGAGATTAGCTGACAATCAGACTTTGTTCCCCGTTTATTGTTGATTTCTCTGTTGTTTCTAATAATCTTACAGACCTGAGGTAGGACTCGTTAGAGAATTTTCTGGCCTGCCATCTTTGTGTTGTATTATGAGGCAAAAATGACTCAAAAAAATGTCTCAGATAATGCATCGAGTTCCTGCTGCTATACGCAACACTGTTGGAGTTGGAACTGGCGTCATGTCAATTAAACTGGCCAGAAATAAATTAGGCAATAAAGAAAAATAAATAAGAGTATTATTTTGTGATTTTGGATTGACGTTTCAAAACCAGCAAACTCCATAAAAGCCTGATCTCCAGTTTAAAGATGTTTCCGTCTGACTGAAATCCTCACCATCTGCTCTGTGACCAGTTGGTGGTAAAACATCCAGAAACGCCTCTTAGCATTAGGAACGGCACTCAGGCCATGCTGAGGGAAACGGGCAGTTCGATAGAAGAACTAGCCTTTGAGTCGTTAATAGATATAGATTTAGTAAATGTATTAGTGAGGCTGGTCGATGCAGCGTCCTGCTAGCTGCGATCCCGTGACGGTGAGGTTACAGGAACTCACCACAGAGTTCTCCAGCTTGATTGGTTTGACCTGCAGCCGCTCGTCTCCTCCTCTGGATGCCCCGTTGGCCTCCGTCTTCCTGTCTGCGCTCGCCGGGTCACGCTTGGCCTCGTTCTCCCCGTTTCCTCTAGGGGGCAGTCTAGGCGGCGCATCGCTCCGCTGCTTCTTAGTGATGTGGGCGTCGGGTCCGTGGACCGTCTTGACGTGCTTCCTGAGGGAGCTGGGGTCGGTGTAGCGCTTGGTGCAGCCAAGGATTTTACAGACGTACGGTTTCTGCAAACAAACGTCTAGTTTACTGCCAAACACATTCAACCCCATGGCGGCACAGAGGAGACCGGTACCTCATTGGAGTGTGTGCGGTTCTGATGCTTGGCCCGATCCGAGGCGTTGGAGAAAGCCTTGTTGCAGCCTTCGTGCTCACACACGTATGGTTTCTCGCCGGTGTGGGACCGGAGGTGAGTCTTCAGGTTCTCCAGGCGAGAGTAAGCCTTGAAGCATCCCTCAAACTGCAGAGACAGAGGGGACCAATCAGAGACCAACTGGCAACTGGACGCTTAATGCAGGTACAAACACCTTATACACAGAGTAAAGAAACGCCCAATGGCGTGAGGCGAAGCTCCTAGTGAAGACAGAGTACTGCTGTTTGCAGCTCCTTGTTCTCAACAAGCTACCATCTGGTTTCATCCACTCCTCCTTGGGAGTCTAAGAGACTGAAGAACAATCAAATCAGAGAAAATGTCTGAACTTCTTCCTTTCAGAGCTGCAGCTCTGAGATGTCCATGAGGGACTCATTAAGGAGCGGGGCCCCCTGCTGGGGAGTTATCTTAATTACCCCCCTCACTGCTTTCATGCTTGCAGCAGAACAAGAGCTTTAAAGCTTTGCTTCAGTCGGCAACATGGAATATTTCTGCAAAGTTATTTTGACTCCTTCAATTTTATTTAAACAGATTTATGTTTTTTTATTTAGACATTTTTTTCATATCATTCATTAGTTACTACTTCACCCATTTACATGAGGATGGAAGCAAACAGTCCAAGTGATTGTGTCCTTACAGCCTTTCTAGTATTTTTTTACAGACCGTCACCGATTTAACAAAACTGAACCAAAACGAGGATTGCACCACCTTGAGCAATAAAAACCACAAGAACAAAAAGGGCAGGACATAATTCATAAGTACAGTCAAATGAAGTCGATCTAATTGGCTTTACATGCTCAGTCCATTTGGTCCAGATCTTATACAATTCTTCTTTTTCTACTTGGAGGGAAAATAAATCTTTTCCATAACATAAATCCAGTAAACAATTTCAACCCATTCATCGATAACGGGTGGTTCTGGTTATGGCTTTCTTACTGGCTGTCAGTAGAATAGCCAGCAGTTTGTCTTTATTGGTCCATGAGTCCAATTGTAGGTTTTCCAGGTACAATGTTTCACATTTGGGTCGAATGTTTACATTGAATATATTTCCAATATGTTTGTGGAGCTCTTCCTAATATGGTTTTATTACGTGGCAGTTTGAAAACATGGACGTGTTTAGCTCCCTTACACCCACAGAGTCTCCAGCAGCGTCTCCGGTACGTCAATATCGTCTCGGGTACATTGACATTGTCTTTGGTACGTCGATATCGTCTCTGAATGGATGCAGCAAAGAATCGTGGATGTTTTTCCAGCAAAACTCCCGCCATGTGTTTGATCTAGTCGAGGTCCACGGCAGTGGAAATATTTCCTCCCAGCTTTCCTGTGAGATTATTACCTTCATTTTCTTTTCCCATTTCCTCTCTATGTATTCTGTATTCTCATGTTTAGTTAGCTGTCTGGCATTATATGGTTTAGAGATAATCCTGCTGTCTCATCTGGGCTTAATTAGCGATAGAAATACCCCATGAAACTTCAATCACCTTTTCTCAGCACCTCTTTAACATTTTTAGTAAAATAATGTCTCCAGTCCATGATCCTCCTGTAAGGGTTCAAAACTCTGACATATCCCTTTGTCAGCGAATGAATAATAGGTAATTAATCCTTTTGTGATCCATAGCTTGAATCTGTTTTCAATTGTATTTGGTTTATCTAGGTTTCAAGGGGCTGCAGGTGTTCTTCTGAAGGCTCACAGCTTCTCCTTGTAACTGGGACCCCTTCCGGCTTTAAATACGCCCTTCGTCGCTTGCCGGTCCACTCCGTTCCAGGACAGCTGCTGTTCCTGCTCCAAGAGTGTCTCCGGAGGTTTGATGGTTGATATGGCGAAGCCTCGTCTCACCAGGTCCTCTGATGCCTCCTCTACTGTGTCATAGGTTTTGGTTTCATCCTCGTATCAAACGCGTAACTTCACGGATAAGAGGGTCTGGAAGTGGATGTTATTTTCCTTCAATCCTTGGAAAGGATTTTGGTATATTCCCTTTGTCTTTTTAGTATGAGAGGCTGGTAGTCGTGATTCACGTTTATGTGATTTTCTTGCCAGGTAAATCATAAAATTCAAGACCTTCATGCAGTAAGCTTTCGACAAATGAGGCCATTGTTGATTCCTTTTTGGATCCCTCCAGTACTCCATACATCCTTATATCTTCACGTCTGGATCGACTTTCCAGATCCATCAATTTCTCCTCCAGCTTAGCATGTAGCATGATGACCTCCTCTGTTTTTAAGGTCCTTTCTTCTGCCTTTTCAATACGTCTCTTCACCTCCTCCATCCTGATGTTCATTTTTGCAATTTCTTCTTTTTATGGTCTCAAATTGAGCTTTATTTTCTTGGCGAAACCCTCTAGTTCTCTCAGAATCAGTTTGGAGTCGGCCATTTTTAGATGCTCCGCCTTTTTGCTTGTTGGCTTCAATGCACTAGCTGCTAATTCTTGCTGCATTCCCGTCTCTCTCACCCATCTGACTTCAGTCGGCATTTATTGCTTGATGCAGTGGTACAACTTTTATTTCCCTTTTTAAGGAGTTAAATTGGTAGCTTTACTTAGTTTATATGGGGGAATTTCTCACTTTGCGACCATCTTGATCAGTGTTTCTCCACCCTGGTGCTCTGCCTCCTGCTCTGCATGTTCTAGATGAGCCTCTACTCCAGAGCAGCTGATCCAAATGACTGAATGAACATCAGGTGCTACAGACGCCTGTTAATCACCCAGAGATACAATCCAGGTGGAAGAAGGGAAACACCTAATCCAGTGGTTTAACCTTTTTTGAGGTATTGAACCCACCAGTTTCATATGTGCATTCACTGAACCCTTCTGCAGTGATAAATAAAATGTGATTTATTCCCCCCGCAAATTCAAGACATAGGGGTGACCCAACTAGAGTCCATTTCACCCAAAGATCACTAAGTTTTCTTAAAAGTAGTCTCTCTGAGAACAGTTCTTCAAAATATAGTCAATGTTTTCAACAAAGTTGATCTGACTGTCCAGGAACGACCCAAGGTATTTAAAATGTGCCACAGTTTCAACAGGTTGACCATGAAGAGAAACTGGAACCACTTTAAGGTCTAGATCATGCAATTAGCTCTACATTCTTAGGAGAATGAAAAATTAATAATAAATAAATACTTTGCGGTATTCCGATTTAGTAATGTAATTATATTAGCTGTGTTACCACCCCACGCCACTAGAGGCAGCACCAGCCCCGAAAAGATGCGACTAAGGAGCAGATTTAGAAGAACAACAAAGCTACAGCGTTTGGTAAAAACTGTGAGCTTTGCTGAAGTAAAGACAAGTTCAAATCCCTGCTGAGAGTGAAGCTCGTCCAATCAGGGCTCCTCTTCAGTTCTGATTGGCTAAGCCATGTAACGTGATCCTCTGCGGTAGTGACGGCAAAGCGGGGCGTCATCACCGCTTTACACAAGTGTGTCTTTACCTCCATGGCAGAGACTCCACCAAACCCCTGGGGTTCATCCAACCCAGGTTAAGAACCGCTGCTCTAAAACATGCAGGACAGGGGGCCTGAGGACCGGGGTGGAGAGACATTGGTCTTGATAGTGGTTTGACCCCGAAGTTTATTTTATGGGCTTTAGCGTGACAAACCAAGAGAGTGGAGCTGAACTGGGATGGTTAGAGTAACTGACTCTGTTTTCAACACTTTTTTACAAATAAGAATCCCAAAAAGTGTTGTTTGCATTTATGTTCAGCACCTTCACTCTGATGCCCCTCAATAAAGAACAGCTCAACCTCTAAATCACACCATCTAAATCTGTACAGTCAGTGACCTAGTCAAAGTCCAAACCTAGATCCAACTGAGGATCTCTTGGAGATGGATATTCTGATATTTTCTCCCCTCAGTCAGTCTCAGCTGGAGACGGACCAGACTTCTGACTCTGGGGCGTGAATATTTATGCACTGTGGGAAACCAATAATTCATTTTCCTTCACATTTGGTTACTTTCTATTGTCTGACGCAGAACATCTCCAACTGAACTGAAGTTTGTGTTTGGTCCCATCTGGTGCCAGTAGAAGGTACTCCTGGTCAGAATGTTGATCAGACAGAGAAGGACAGTGTCAACATCCAGCCCTCGCTTCCATTTCCACCTTCAAACATCCAGGTTTGCAAAAGGTTTTCATGTCTGCATCATGTTTTCTGCCCTCCTCACCGTGCATTTGTGCGGCTTCTCGCCGGTGTGTCTCCTCATGTGGACCACCAGCATGTACTGGGCCTTGAAGGGCTTCTGCTCCCGGGAACAGTCCTCCCAGCGGCACACAAACTCCTTCTTCTCTCCGTGGATGTGGTCGTTGTTGATGTGCTGCGTGGAGGAAAGCAGCTCAGGTCAGCCATGTCTGCAGCAGACACAGCTCTACACACAGTGCAGATAGAAATACAGAAACTAGGTGATGAAGTAAAGAAGAGCAGGTGGAATGAGTGGAATTATGCCTGATCTGGACCTTCTGGTAGCCTAGGGCTATCGGCTATCAGCTGCAGTCAGCATCTTACAGCAATAATGTATTTCATGAGAAACAAATGGGAGTTAACTTTTCAAAGTCATGTTATCAGAAAAGTTTCAGTCTTCATATCTAGTTTGCAGGCTGCAGATAAACAGTTATCCTGCTATGGACGTTGCTCACCATAATTCAGTAAATAATCCCAAACCCCAGATTAAAAGCTCCTGGATGAAAACAGCAGCATGGTGGCGCTCTCTCTCTCTCTCTCTCTCTCTCTCTCTCTCTCTGTTGCTTTGCTAACACAAAATGGAGGACGATGGATCTAGTGGTTCTGGTTCCTGATGTTTCCTTCCTGCTGCAACTGGGAGAAGGTGGGTCAGCAACGGGTGGGGGTGAGGTCAGCGGATTTATGGCTGCGCCCACACGGGTCAGGAAGTTGCTGACCAAGAGGTCAGAGGTCACCAAGAGCTCTGTGGGGTGGTCGTTAAGGTCAGTTATCACTAAGCAGGAAGGACATCCGGGGCAGAACCGACCCAATCAGAATCATAATGACTGCCTGGTCCAGAGAGGAAGCACCTGTGGGCCAGAAGTTCTGTTAGGGTTCTGGGTGGGTTTAGATCCACCAGAACCAGAACCATTAGTCTGGACTGAACTGAAATTAACTTGAAATGTCCTTGAACTGAACTGGATCGACTAGTTCAGATCATATGGTTCTGGGGCCAAAGCCCGGTTATGGATGGGAGGACCAGAACCAGGTCTGGACTAGAACCTGGACCAGAATTCTGGACTTCATCAGCCGGACCGACCCGGTCTCAGAGCTCTGGGTCACTTCACCCTGTTTCATTCCCATGGGAGCAAACCTGACCCCTGACCCCAGTCTTGACCCTTGGACTACACCTGACAGGAACTGAGCCGGTCCAATGCTCATCTGTAGATGACTGCAGTGCAAACTGAAGCAGCTGGATTAAATAATCCCTGGGTCTCACATGGACGAGCTGGTCCTGGGTGTTGTACTCCCGGCTGCAGCCCTCCCAGTGGCAGTCGGTCTCGTAAACGGCCTCTGGCTCCTGCTTGCACTCGTCCTTGTCCAGATCTTCGCTCAGGTCCAGGACTCCTCCGGCGTGGTCCTGATAGCAACGACAAGCAGGAGGAAGAAAAACTTTTTTATTCTGACTCGTTAATATGATCCTTAATCTGCAGCTTCATCACAGTCGATCAAAGATGAATCGGTAAACACTGGTTTCCGGGGAGCGGAGCTGTTCTGCATCCTGGTTCTGGTTCTGCTGGTCCCACCTGAGCAGACGGTGAAATGGGAACTGGACCTTCTGCTTCAGTCTTCACCTTGGTCCTCTTGGTGTTCAGCGGATTGACTGTGCTGCTGACCGCCGGATCTCCACCGGAGCTCTGAGCGACACAAAGACAAGAGGGAAGTCAGAGGAAACATCTGAAAGAAGAGTCAGATGACCAAGAAACTCCTGAACTGGTCTCTGGGCCGCCTTTGGACGAAGCGCGTCAAATTACTGCAGGGAATTGTCAGTTCATTAGAGCTTTGGTGAAGCATTACAGATGTGTGACAGAACAGATGACCTGAGCCAAGAAACCTCTGAACAGAACCAAACCGTCGCCGGGGCAGAAAGTCCAGCAGGAAGCACCTGAGGCATGTCTGACCCAGAGCGTTGCTCTGTGGTTTTGAATGGTCCAGATAACTCATATAAACTTTTCCTCATTTTTGTGCATTCTGTCTGATTCTGCTTGATGAGGTTTTCCATCCTCTGTGTTTCGGCAGGAGGAGGCCCTGCCAGACCTGAAGGGAATCTGCTTCCTCACATGAAAAATCCCATGACTTTCACATGTGGTTACTTTGTGGTGATTCTCGCATGTGAAACCATGGCACCTGTCTGTAGAGTTGGACCAGGTACATGTTTGAACCCCTGGGCCCTGAAGAACACAGATACCCTCTTCCGGGTCGGGGTCAGTGGCCATGACGTTCTGGTAGGATCTCTGAGGGGATTCCTGATTCTCAGAGCGACTCCAGCTCTGAATCATCAAGCTGCAGTCTGCAGGTGTGTGATGGATGTGAACGCTGAAAATGAAGCACGTTGAGATGGTGCGCTCTCACTGGTGATGGACCAACGCTACGTTAGCACAGCAGGTCTCCAAGCTAAATTCTGACTTTTCCCTTAGACACCCCAATGCTCCCCTTTGTGATTCATCAATCAATGCTCTAAGTTCCTTCGATTTATTGGCATATTTTTCAAGTATGATTTGAAATGATTAGAACCTTCCTTTTAGGTGCTGCAGTTGGTTTAGGGGCAACAGAAGAGAGACAAATAACTAAAACTCTGTAGCAGCAGAAATGCAGAGCTGGATTCATCAGACTGGGAGCCGCCGTCAAGACTAAACAGTTTAGACGACAGAAACCTCGCCAAAATATGAAAGAAGAGTTACTGCTGCTGCTGCGGCTTGAGCCAGATGCATTAGGAGTGGGGGCTTTGATCTACCCAATGACTCTGAACATGATGCAGAGGCTGAAGGCCTTTAAGGGCTAATGGAGGCAGAGAGAAGGGGAGGTTTGAAACTGCATCAGCGTCTAATCCCGCCCAGACGCTCTGCAAAGACGGGATATGGTTCTGATCAGCGCTAATAAAGCTGTGGCGACATTCCCAGAGACGCCAGGAGGGGCGTCAGCTGGAGGTCACCACCTTTCTATCACCTCTTTATTCATTTTTAGTCATTTATTCCTTCATTTGCTCATTTGAATTATTTTGCTGTTTGATCTTATTGTGAAGCACTTGGTGATTTTTTATCTGTGAAAAGTGATGAATAAATAAAGTCTGCACAGCTTGTTCTCTGAACAATAACCCTATTATTGTTTTATTACACAATCAGCCTTTAATCATTAACAGTTAAACCAAGCGTGTTAATTTTTGGCAAGAAATCCAACTGATTTATAAAACTCAATATTTTGTCATTTTTATTAAGATTATTATCAACACTTCAATATCTTCCTGTGTTCAGTGTTATATTCTATGTTGATTTAAAGTGGCTCTAAGTGTCTCATTCAGATTAACTGAGATTAGGACATATTTAGAAATAATAAAAATACAATTATTTATACATTTGAACAAAATCAGCATGTTATTCGCAGTAATACTGGGAAAAATAGGGATATTATAATGTAGAGATTGTTTACTCTAAATAGAGAAGGTAACTCTACCCAGATATCTATCATTCTTCCTTCCTATCTCCGTCACGAGACGAGTGTTTTAAAATAAAGTAAAACACTCCAACATAAATAAAACTTAGACCGCACGGAGGCCTCAAATGTGTAACGGTCAGAGTTGACTTGAACTCTTGGTTCATCATTATACCTCGGCCTGGCAGCACCTGTCCAGGTCAGGGATCTCGGCTAAAGCAACAGGCTGGTTTCACCTGTCCTCACGCAGCTGGACCTCCAGAGCGCAGACGGAGTCATGCTGGTCCTACCTGGTTCACCTTTGCAGACATGGAGGACACAGTGTTGGAGTGCTGGCGGATGGGGAAAGAGGGCGGCGGCGGCTGCAGGAGGGGGGCCGTGTGGCCAAAGGCGTTGAGCGGTCTCTGCTGGGACAGGAGCTGCTGGTAGGCCACAGGGTTGAGGGAGTGAGGGAAGCTGAAGGTCGGGCTGCAGGAAGACATGGAGCAGAAGATTCAGATTGAAGGCCTGGAAACTTCAACACTCCAGAACACAAGTTGAGCCTCTGAAAGACCTTCAGAAACTCTAGTTCCCTGCTAACCAACACAACTCCAACACCTAAGGGAAAGGAGCCGTGAATCTTCAGACTGCTAGCATGCCTAGTGCTGTGCAGAGCTGGCTAACATCCTCACCTGAGTCCCCCAACGGACAGGTGTCCATAGGAGCTGCTGGCTGCTGAGCTGGAGCGCGAGTTGTTGATGTAGGCTACCAAGGAGTTGGGCGACGTGCGGATCATGGTCTGCAGGTCAATGCTGGCGTCCGACAGTGGGGAGATGGACAGCGCCCTCTTCCTGTTCAGCCGGGGCGTCAACCTTGGGCTGGAGAAATGGGACACTGGAGACAGAGACAACTTCAAGATCAGGATTTACCTGGATGTTTCCCTCATCAGGCAGAATCTCATGACAGAATTCCTGACTTTTCCAAACACAAATTTCAACACTTCTTCCCTCATTTTAAGTAAAATGCAAAACTTTACGTTGAATTTGTGGCAGAAATATCTACGAATGAACTGATGAACAGAATATTGATCTGTTTTCCTTTGCCAGGTCAACCTATCCAGGTGGAGGAAATGGTTACGTTTTAGATGTTTTCAGTCTTGATAAAACCTTGAATAAAGAACCAGACCAGAACCTTGGACCAGAACCAGCAGAGAGCTGGAGGTTTGGCCTGGTTCTACTCCAGTCTATCTTCTCCTCTGTGCTGCTCAGCATACGCAGCCTCTACTGAATAATGAACGCTCATTACTGCTACAGCATCTCAAGCTAAATGGAGGCAATTCCATCTAATTGATTTGAGAATAGCATTAGAACAAAGGTGGAGTTCAGGGCCATCCAGAAAAACTCCAGGCTCCAGCTCTTTGTTCAGTTTGCTCAACAAGCAGCCATCCATTCTTTTTATTGATGATTGAAACATTTAGCTGCATGTTTCCTGAGAAAGGCCCAGATTGGAGCCAGCAGGTGCCTCAGGATACCAGGCCAGGACATGATCAGAGGTGTGAGAGGCAGGAAACCATTTATGGGCCCATCGCAGCTCAGCCTTCTGGCTTCAGCTGCAGCACTGGCAGCATGGTGCCGATGCTGCAGCCTTAGCTGGGAGTTCACAGCGCCTCAGATCAATGGATTCAGGCAGCGGCAGCCGTAAAGCTGCAGCGCTTGGAGGTGGCGAGTCGTAAACTGTGGACATGTGGCCTCGATTAAAGGCCCCCTGGGGCGTCTGGTGACCCAGAGACAAGGAGGTAGAGAAACGCCGCTGGAAACAAGGAGGCCTTCTCAGGAACGTTTGACTCAACGAGTCGCCTCTCTGCGCCGTGCGGACAGTCAGGACCCTTTCTGCGTTAAGGCCAGCAGCTTTACATGTTTGCATTACTACATGAAGCAGGAAACGGGCCCTTTGGCCTCATGGCGTGGTGCCCAGTGCCGCGTTACACCTCCATCTTCACATCGTCGAGATCCAGCAGCGAAACATCCCACAGTCATTCCTCCCTAAGATGAGTTTAATCTGGCCTAAGTCTCCCCAGATCCCCCCAGCCACCGGAGAGGGAGGCGTTTGTAGGTGGAGGGTATAATTGAGAGGGTGAGCATGTTCCGGCTCTGAGTGAGAAAACAGATGTTGCGCAGGCCGAGGCGGCGCAGCGGCATGCGTGTCTGGAAGTGTGAGTGCGTGCACAGCGGCGTGTTGCTATGCGGGCTGAGTCGAGGCTGGTTGTAATTGTGGGATCTGGATTTATATAGAGAGATATAATTACACAGCGATGCAGAAAGTGAGGGAAATATTTAGAAAGCACCGCAGAGGGGAGTTATGTGTTCAGGATTATTTCAAGCATGTACTGCAGATTCAGGAGGAACGTTAATTGGAGGTTTGTGCCCTGGTGTCGTCATGGCAGCTCACAGAGCGGCTGTGGCAACAGTTAGTCCAAGACTCCAGCTTTGAGCTCTACACCAGTTTATCTGGTAATTTCCAACCTGCAGGGGGCAGCAGTGGGAGCAGCGGTGCACCAGCTCCACATGTGGACAGAGTCTGGACCGGGACGCAACACATGCCAAGTGGCATTAGCTACAAACATGCTACCAGGCTCAGCTGAAGTTCTGGCTCCATCAGGATGCCTGTGTCACAGACGGACACTAGGTAGTGCTGGTGCGCCCGCCCTTCTTCCTCTGGGCAAAAAAAGTGTCCTTCAAAAACTGTTGCTCTGTTTTTCGGTACACAAGTTGTCTGTTTATTAAACATTTAATTTACATCCATAAAAAAGGCCCGAGTGACGTTACAGTTCATATGCAACTAAAGAATCTCTTAGTGAAGTCGTGTTCAGCGAAAGTTGGCTACATAGTTTAAGTTGTATTTCCTATTTGTGTGCGATGAAATAGGATGAGCAGAGTGTTTTATTATGTAATAATCTCAGAAATATCTTGCTGTCTCGACTCAGTTGGTGAATCTGTTGCATTGCAGCAAGAAGGTGCGAAGTTGAAATCCCAGTTTCTCCCTGGTCATGTGTGGCCGCCTCGGTTCTCCAGTTTCCTCCCACAGTCCGAAAACATGACAGGTTGATTGGTGTCTGGATTCTTGCCTGTCTCTGTTACCCTGCGACCTGGCCAGGGGACCCCGCCCCTTGCTCCGTGGAGACCAGCTCCACCTCCAATGACCCTGACAGGGTTAGGGGTAAGTAATGGACGGATGCTGCTGTCAGTTCTCAGTGCCTTGAAGTTAAGCTCATTAATCTGAACTCTTCTGGTCATTTTCTGCATTGTTACTCTGCCGTATTTGGACTGTTGTTGCCAATTTGATTTAGAGAAATTAACCTATAAAGTGTTTAATATCATCAATGACAGCAAATTATTATTGATGAGAAACAAGTTTGTGTGGATGGATGTTTTATGAAATCAGTCCTTTATCAGAACCCCGGCTGGTAAAACATCTCGAAGAAGGATCGTCTCCTCAGCAGTGTTAGCAGTGCTGCCACCAGTAGCTCCAGCAGCCGACTCGGTGCCAGGCTGCTGCCTCAGGGCTGTCCGTGGCGTTCCTCCCTGCCGGCCTTTCCAGCCTCAGTTTCAGTCCCAACTCTGGGAGTTTTATGAATTGTCAGCGCCCAGCGCCAGCATGTTTGTTCTCACACTTCCAGCAAGGCGCTTGTGAACTAACATTTAGCTAAGTGTTTGTGTTTGCAGTCTGAGGGGACGGCTTGCCCCCCGCTGAGCCTCCGGAACCACATCAGAACCCGGGTTGTTCCCGCTCTGCCTCGCCTGCAGCTGCACACAAATCTTTTTCTCTGCAGGATGGTAGACATTTTCTTTGGCTGCTGCTTTTGTCGTGGCAGTTTCTACTCTCGTCACCCTGCGTCTACCCCCTCATGGGGTATGCCTCCCAAAGTGAACTTTCTGCTCTCACTCAACACTGCTAGCGCTAATCACATCTGAAAAATACTCTAGCTTCAAATCCCCCTCTTTAAAGGAGCATAACCTGCAGTGCTGTGAAAAGACCCCCAGCGTTCCTCTGTTGATGCTAATATCACACAGAGATAACCTGAGTGAAAACAAACGGCAGTTTATGATTCACTGAAGTCATAAATCTAATCAAGGTGGAACTGTGTGGAAAAGTAATCACAACCTAACTCTCCTGTCTTTGGCAGCAGCTGCCATCAAGTGAGCTGGCTGCTCATCTTTAGGACCATCTCAGTCAGACTGAAGTCCAGATTTTGACTAAGCCATTTCAAACCTTTGTCTGTTGGCCATTTAGAGGTGGATCTGCTTCATGACCTTCTCCTTGGTTCTATCATCAACTGTAAAATGTTGTCCAGATCCAGAAGCAGCACAGTCTACCATACAGGACCTAGATCTGAAGGTCTGATGTTTTGGTTTCTACTCCAGATCAGACATACTTTCATCTCTTCAGTTCACAGAACATTTTCCCAGATGCTATTTTTGCTCCTTGAGTTAAAAACACTGAATAGAGTCAGGTGGCACATTCTCATGGCAGGTCAAAAGGTTGCATATATTTATATGTATTTGGAAACGTCCACCTTGGACAGTCCACCACTGATGGAGACACTCTGCTGATGGACCCAGCATGGACGGTGTTGGGCTGTGGAACAAAGCTGGAGTACCTGGAGAAAACTACAGTGCCAGTCCTGGGTGGTAGGTGTCAGGTACTCCAGAGAAACCTGCTGGAGATTCTCTGGGTCAGTTGAGCTCCAGTTCGGTCACAGATTGAGAAAACTGTCCCCCAATGGTCCTGATGGCCTTTTCTTCAGGGTAGAAGAGAAGTTGTACCATGAGTTCACTGAGGGCTTTCAGGCCTTGTGGTGGGTCTGCTGAATATTAATACGTCAATTGATTTTTTAAATATATTTATCTGTGGCTCCATCCAAAGTAAACAGAAAGGATTGGATGTAGGTTCTATTTGCCACCTTCACCACTGCTGAGGCCCAGTTCTCAGTCTAAATAAGCTCTTTGATTAAATCTGAGGCGGCCCGCAACCACCATTAGCTGCTGCCTCGGTCAATATGGTCTCTGTGAGTGGAAGCGACCGAAGACTGGCAGGGCGGTCGCTCCTGACCACATCACTCACAAAGATCCGGGGCCAGAGGCTGCCGAGCGGCGGCTCGTCAGGGTGACTGAGGTTGTTGCTACGCCAGCTAACCGCGTCCCAAACAAGCACGGCCAGCAGAGGTTGCTGAGGTGGTTGGGCACTTTCAGTTCCTTTTGTTTACCTCTGTGATGGCCCCATTTCTAAGATTAATGGCCCAGTAATCCAATATCCCATTTTATTACTCGGTGTCCTGTCAAGATGGCTGCAGAGATTAAGAACCTGCAGCGTCTGGTTGTTGGGTGACTGGCTGGATGAAATCAAAGACTCCTGGAGGAGCAGGCGATTGGATGATGGAGCACCAGGACGACTCACTGTACTGGATTGAAAGAGCTTTTTGGATGTTGTTTGCTGCTGAAATCCAACTCCAGCTCTGCAGAAGGAGTTCACGTTCTAACCTGCATGAAAGAACAGGCCGGTCTCTGTAGGCTGCTGTGTAAATACTTCTCCCTTTTACAGGGTTCTTACACATTATTCTTGTCAGGATTCCAGACTCGCATTACAAGAGTTCCTGGTCCCTTTAAACCCAACATAGGACTGTACTACTTAGTGACACCATAGCTTTAAAGATGGATGGACGGACATGTTGGACCTCCACTTGCCTACAGGAGGCGGGCATTGATTCAACAATGTGCTAGATTTTGACCCACTTTGGTTCCAACAGCAGGAAGAGCAGGAGTTTAGGGAGGAAATTCTGTGATGTCAAGAGGACCTTGACATCACAAGGTCCTCTTGTGATGTCAAGAGGACCTTGTAACCCTAACCCTAACCCTAACCCTAAGACCAAAATATTCTCTTTCTATGGTGCTGGAGAGGACAAGGCGCATGACCTGAAACCTTCCGTTGCTGGCGGTGGAAGACCGCTCCATTGGATGCAAAATTCAGTTGAGTGTATTGTATTGATCGGTCAAAGAAATTAACCTTGATCCTCATTTTACTCAGAATTCTGCAGAAGGAACCTTGTGGTTTCAGCTTCTTTAAGATGGCTGTCGACATGCTGATGCTGACTGCTTGCTACCCCATTTCTTCAAACGGAGAAGAAATCGAGAGCTGAGAGAAATAGTTCACCACGACCGCACCAGCCTGATCCAGAGCTGAGAACGCCAAGTTATGAGTCTGATTGGCGCACAGCAGACCGTAGCCGTTAGACACTGAAGCTAACCTCTGGTTCCCGACACAGTGAACTGAAAGCTTGCTTCGTCAATACGAACTCCATTCACAGTGGCTGGTGTCTAATAAGGCAGGGATTTCTGACTCTACCATTTGGCTGTTTCTTGATATTTGAGTGGTGCCCTGTCTTCAACATTTGGATCTCAATTACTAATTTATTAAAGATTGCTGTAAGGAATTGTTTAGAGTTATTCAAAGCTAAATGCCTATTAGCACAACAGACGGATGGACAGAATGATGAACATGATGAAAAGTGACCCCAGACTCAAGAGTTCTTCTCTAGGTTTTCAGGATCTTTGTCCTCAAACAGTACAAAAGCACAATTTCAATGCTTTACAAGCTTCTGGCGTCCATTGTGGCCACACCTCCACTATGACCACACCCAGATGGTCATGCCCCTACAATGACTATGCGTTCCAGCAAATGCCTCTAGAGGAAGGAGAAAGGGACGTCATGATGGCCGATTATATTTTGGTCTTTAGTTGGATGCTTGCTGCTTCTCCTCACCGTCCACAGGGCCGATGTAATCCGGCAGATGAACCGCTGTGGCCGTTGTGCCGTTCTGGATCAGCAGGTCGCTGTAGGGGCTTCTCTGGCTGGCGCTGGCCATCAGGTGGTAGTACTCCGAGGGGTTGGACCCCGGCGGTGGAGGGGGGAAGCTGAACAGGGCCCGGTCCTTCAGATGCTCGTGGGTCACTGGAGGAACAGAAAGGAGAATCAGAGTTATTTGGGGGGTGGGGGGGTCTCTAGGACAGACCATGCTTTATAGGATGAAATGAGGTAATTCCCGAGTTGCAACAGCAATATTGACATAAAATGTGTTCACACCTGTATGCAGTAAAGCTGCATTTAAGACATCAGAACCGATTAGAACCAGAGCTGTAGCTGACGGTGTAGAGGTATCTGGACTGGATACCTCAACCTTCTACTGGACCCAGTCTGTGTCCATCAGAATCAGTTCAGTGGAGAACCTGGATGATGTTTTTGCTGGTATACAGATTTCCTGGAACCATTCTCAATAATAGACTCATTCTTGAGTCTATTATTATTATAAGCCATGGAAAACACTATTATTATTATGATCTTTATGACCACAGATGTCATTATTGTCCTGGTGTGGATTAGTTTCTTCTTTAATAATGATAAAAACACCAGAACACCAATAAAACAGAAGGTTAACTACCAACAAAAACCCACAAAGGCAGCAATTGGACAAATCCTGTGGTGATTTGTTGCTCCCTGATATCTTGTGTCTTCTCCAAACTGCTTTTATCTTTTCAATCTCAAACAAACCCTGATGGAGCTGTGAAGATAATTTGATGACAAGTATGTTTCAGTAGCTGCAGCTGGAAATGGACTGTATGCCGGCTGATAATCAGGACTGGAACCTCCGTCTATACAGACTCAGTGAGATGCAGCCAAGCAGGAGGAGCTGCTCCTCAAACATCTGGATGTCTGCTCAGCTCTAATCTGCTCTTCATCACTAAAATCTTCACTTCTTAACATCTTACCAACTGCAGGAAGCCGTCTTTGCTAGATGTGTGACAGCAGTTTCCTTGGAGATAACTGAAGATAATTGTTCATCTAAATAAACAAAACCTTGTTCAGCTGGAGAGAGAGCAGAGGAAATGTTTCAGTTCGACTGTATGAGGCGAGACAAGGGTTTATATTTAGGTTCTTATGGAAAGACTGGACTCGACTCTCTGTCTCACAAGACTCAACTGTAGGTTCCTGGTAGAGGTCAGGTTCCAGGTCACCAGGTCAGCACCTGACCTCTAAGGTCATCAGAGACCTGTCAACCCAAAGATTGTACACAGAACTGAACAATTCAGACTTCTCCTAGTTAATTCTGCAGTGATTTAAAGTTGTACCTTCAGCCGGGCTCAGTCCTCGTGCCGCTGAGATCATGGACAGGGTTGGACTGCCATGGACTGAGCGGAGGTACTGGTCCATGTGAGGACTGACGTACGGATGGGGCAGGCTGAACGGGGACTCGCCGGGTCCAGGTGCGGCGTGTGGCGAGAGTCGAATCAGAGAAATGTCTGTGATGGCTGGACTTCCTGTCAGTCCTGGGGGGCTGTAAAGAGGAGGTAGGAGTTAAACACTTGAAGAATTACACAGTGGTGTGTTTAAAAACTAGACTTGGTATCTTTAATTTAACTAAAATGTTTGATTGTCAGTTTGCCTCCACTCCCAAACCCCCAGAGATAATACACAATACACCCTTTGTGTTCACCTTCTTCTATTAAAGCCTGTAGCTACAAACCAGCCAGGACTGATAGCTTTCAATTGAGAGGCTACAAAAGATGTAGAAAGTACATTGCATTGGTTTGGGTGGCCAAAGCTGCTGGGTCTCTCCCACCAGACTGCAGGACCAGACAGAACCCGGAGCAGCTAGCGTCCAGAACCTGGAGCATCTAGCGTCCAGAACCCGGAGCAGCTAGCTTCTAGAACTGCTGCAGGATGGTCTGAATTTGTCTGCCTATCAGATCAGGCTGAGCAGTAAAGTTGTCGTCTCTGGCAGATAATTGGTGGATGTTTGAGAGAACAAAGACTAGTGAGTGTTGTAATTCCTGACAGCCTCCGGGCCGAGCTGGAGATGAAGACGTCTGCTGCAGGAGATGCCTTTGACAGCTCTCATGGTGACTCATCTTGATCATGTTTTCAGTCTGAGGTCCAAACCATTAGAGGAGGGATGTCTTGACATGACAACCAATTCCTTCATACTGCAAACTCTTGATTCCTCTTTCCAAATTGTGTTGGCAGTAATATTGAAATTTCAAGATAAAAAGATTATTTCTTTCTTTTTAAAAGGCCTACAGGTCGTTGAGGTTTCCCTCAACGACCTGTTGAGGTCTTTGTGTGACCTCCAGGACGTCTGACCGAGCTGCTGTATCAGGAATTTGAGGAGCAACACAGAGAGGTCATGACCCTAACCCTCTCCTAGGCTGTCAGACTAACGGATCAGAGTTCAACCTTCTTTTCTCGTTAGCAGTTTGTTTTCTGAGCCTCTGCCTCCTTGGCCCAGATGTTGGTTTTTTTCAGCTCTGCTGTTTTTCACCCCATTTCTGTCACTGAGACTCAAACTCGACAGTAAAATACGGGAAACATAGAAGTGACTCAGAACAAGCAAAGAAGCTAAACCTTCTGCAGTTAACAAGGCTCTGAATGTTGCTGTGCTGTAAGTCAGACTGGCTGCAGGTGAACGATGGAGCTGGCATGGCTGGCCCACATTCTCGCTCCATTTCCAGTAAGCGCCTGCAGACTGCTGGTCTTGTCCCAGTGCCAACTTTCTGTCGTATTCCACTGCAAACAGCCATAAAGACCCCTCTGTTTGGGGCGGCAGGGAGACGTGAGAAGAAACAGACGGTCCATACACAAAAACACGCTTCGCTCGCCATCCATGGAAGTTGGCACTGCCGTCTCAGATTAGCGCAGGGGTGATCTGCTGGGATAACTGGCACTGGGATGGCTTTTCTGCTTATTCTACAAGGTGTCTGAAAGTCATCGCTCACCATGGCTCCCAGTGAGACACTGAAACGCAGGAAAACCTTCCCAAATCTGTCCGAACACGGATGCATCCCATTATAAGGTACCAGGTTACGTCTGTTGATGTAAATGATCAGGAAAAGCCTAAATATTCATCACAAATTTAACTAAATATAAAAAATGTATGTCATCCTAACTGATCTAAAACTTTTGTTCTCATTTAATGTCAGATTATGAAGAATAAATTAAGCAAACTGTAAGTAACTATTTGGTTTAAGCTGCAGAGAACAAAAGGGAAATAAAGTAGCTATTTTTGTTTTCTATGTTAAGGCTTAAATGTTTTAAGATCTAAAAATAAGTTAATTAAACCATTAATCAAGATGTTAACCAAGAGAGGCCTCTAGATAATCAAACAAGTTGGAGTTAAATTATCAGTTGGAGAACCTGCAGAAAAGAGCATCAGCAATGAACTGTCCTTCTTGGTGCTTTTGATTGATCATCACCTCTGATTTCCTCTACAAAAGGTTCAATAAACCTCAGACTTCACTTGTTCTTGGTGACTTTGACAGAACCTTGACAGTGAACCCTGCAGCAGAGCAGCCAGGAGCCCCTGAAGCCTCAGAGGGACCAGATACTTCCTGACACGAGCAGTCGGACCAGAGTTAGCACTGAAGGCCGGCTGGTCCAGCCACTGCCAGGCGAGATGGAGGCCGGAGTGTTTCCTGAGGGTCCAAGGATGGAGGGTTGCCTCTGACTGAACCCACGAGCTCTTTGGGTGGCAGAGCTGTTGGAGTGAGATGCTCTCAAACAGCAGCTGCAGGAGGAAAGTTGCTGGGACAAGGTGCAGCTCGTGGAGCGACAGCAGGAGTAAGAGCATACCACAGCTCTGGCTTCTGCTGGAGGCAGAGTCCGGGCTCAGCTTGATGAGGAACCAGAACTAGCCGTGGATGGAGCTCCTGGATCCGAGTAACGATTGAGAGAAACTGACTCGTTGGAAGGTTGAGCTGATGTTGTGATCTAATTAAACCTTCGGTCAGCCTGAGCAGGTGAGCAGTCGGTGAGCTCAGGTGTTCCTGCCGTCCTGTCCACCTCTGAACGTCCTCAGGATCTTTCTCTTCACAGCCGTTCTGACCCCAGTCCAGCATGATGGACATGAATTCTCCACTGGAGCCGTTTCCAGACTTGTAGCATCAGGACCATCTTGTTCCCACTAGAGGGGGCAGCAGATGAAGCGGGATTACCCTTGGGGTAATTACCCGTTCTCCTGCCCCGCCGCTGTCACCAAGCATTTGGTTTTGGGTTGATTATGTCGAAACGGTGTTGAGTCCGTGCGATAAAGCATGAAACTCTCTGGCTGCTGATTGGTGACATGCCATCCTTGATTCTGTGTTTTCATCGGCACATTCCTGGCTCTCAGACCGGGGAGCCGTGACGATGAGGAGGGCCTTGGAGACGAAGAGCATGTCCACTGTATGCTTCCCTTCCTTCTCCACACCAAACCAAAACAATGCAGGAATACTTCATCTGTAAACTGGATGTAGTCTGCACATTCCCAAGGATCCACCAGGCCACAGCTTCTGAACACGACCACATGTGTTTGTGTACAGAGCGGTGTAGACCACAGCTCCACCACACACAAACCTTCAGCATATTTGAACGTCTCAAAGCCTCTTTCTGTCCGACCACTTTCCAAAACGCCCAGGTCTGGGATTGGGAACGTTGGAGGATCCGTGTTCTATTTTCACTGAGTTTCTGGGATCGGCAGGCTGGATCCTGGGCGCTAATTACCTGCTCAAACACGCTGACTCTCCTAGGCTTCTGGTTTTTGCAGAACATGGCTGACCACCAGCAGGAGGAAAGTGGACTGAAGCCTGCTGAAGAGGAAACGTTGCAGTCACAACCAGAACTCCAGATCATAGCACTGCTACACGTCATTGAACTCCTTGGCCAGACAAAGTCTCTGTGAGCCGTTAGCGAATTTGTACGGTCGTTTTGAAGCTGAGATCCTGATGAATTTAGCAGGATCAGAGTCTTCCAGCATTAATCACAGCACCTCCTGTGCTGCTGGTGATGAATAGCTGCAGTGTTTGCAATGCGTCACCTGATCTGCAGCTGAATTTAAACGAGTTGATGGAGCTCCTATAGATCTGGGTTCCTCTCTTCCCTCCAGCCTCCAAATAGATCCCAGGGTTTGAGTCGGATCAGTGAGAAGCGCTCAGTGAGACTCTTGCTGCACACTGTTAGTCAGCTGTGTGAAAGAAGACTCCTTCATATGAGGCTACTCTGAAATAAATCCCAATACACAGAGAAACTGAACCTAATTTAAGGTACCGTTGGATTTTTTCGAATTTCTTCCAGAATGTTCAGATTGAGAGATGATGGTTCTGACCCAGTAAAACAGGGGTGTTAACTCAATTTCACCGAGGGCCACTTCAGCATATTGGCCCCCCTCAACGGGCCACACTGACGGTACAAATCTGGAGTATCAACTTTAGATGCATTCCCTGCTAAAACACCCAGACTAAAGGTTGACTTCTCTCATTAGCAGCAACTCAGTTCTGTAGAGGCTTATAAAGAGTCAATGATCCCAGTGTGTTAGAGAAGGAATGCATCTAAAGTTGCAGATGGTAGCTCTGGAAAACTAGATTTGGGCAGCCCTAGCATAAATGTTTGAATATACAATGTTAAAAATATATTAAACAAACACCTTTGCGCTTTGGAGCGTCTGGTTAGGAAGCGCATTCAAAACCTTTGGTTGAAATGACGTTAAATTCAAGTCTCCATTACAGACCAGAGAAAACTGAAGAGAATGCAACGTTGTGTTGATCCATTTGAGGAGCCAACAGTTTATCCTGAGGAAATAAATGACGACACAAAAGTGAATTAAACTGTAACATGCGCAGTGCGCAGCTCAACCACTGCGGACGCGGCTCCGCCGCTGCAAAGAATTAAAACCCGCTGGAAGTAACTGATCCAGCGGGTTTAACAAATGGAGCCTCTGGGTCCACGTTACCCAGGAGACCGGCGCTCTGGAGGAGCTGCAGACGTAACATCTGTCCGTTTCGGAGATTCGAAACCACGCAACAAAAAAAACAGAAAAAAAAACTTGTCGATGTCTTGGTTTTATTCGCTGGTAAAATCAATAAGGCGCTTGAGGTGACTCTGCTGCTCTCTAGTGGCGAGAAGCCGTAATGTTGGCCAGTAACAATCGGAATGCATTATGGGAGATGTAGTTTGTAGTCAATTCGTGCTCAAAACATATTTTAAGTCAATTAATGGCCCATAAAACGCTGGGGGGGCCACATAAAATTACATGGCGGGCCACATGTGGCCCGCGGGCCTTGAGTTTGACATATGTGCAGTAAAACATTCAGAACCTTCTCCATCTAATCACAGATCTTTCTTTCTCCCATTGCTTAAGTCCAGAGAGCAGAGACACACCCACCCTCCAGTAGATTTGGTTCTGATTGGTTCCATTTAACAGACCAGATCAGTTCTGGGGGTCCACCAACAGAACTTCTGCACCGTGACCTATAGGAGTCACACAGGGACCGTTTGAGTCTATGATGAACAGGAAAAGGCAGGAGTCACCATAGCAACCAGTGAATCAGCACTTCCTGTACCTAAGAAGAGAGGAGACCCGGCTGGGTCCGGCTCCCTACCTGTGCATGGCGTGGAGCGGGTGTGGCTCATAATGGTACCGGCCCTCATGGTGCCTGGTGTCGATGGGGACGGGGCTGTGGAACGGGAAAAGGTGGTGAGCACCTGTGAAGATAAAAACACACATCAGGGTGCTGAGAGGAAATACTTGAGCTAAGATCCAATTTCTTATGAATGTGGGCCCAGCAGAACCTTTTACTGTTCCCGTAACTCTGCACTTAATTCCAGCTTTTATTCTGTCGCCCCGAGAAACAGCGACCCATTAATGACTCCCTCATCCAGCGAGACCAAAGCAGCTTCGACACTGCCAGGTTTTTATGGCTCAAACAAAGTCTGCAGAGATGCAGCGCTTCCTGCCATAAAGCGTCTGAAGGCCGCGGGCGAGGCCCGTCAGAACAACGCAGCAGATCCTCATTAATTATCCCTCATTCCAGCAGCGATACGCCTCATGTTCTACAGAGAAAAACAATCTACAGCAGGTTAAAGGTCAGAGGCCCTCACCTGTTCTCAGAATTTACCTCAGCAGATGAAACATGAATTTCATTTCCAGACCATTTCTCATCATGCACTCTGAATGCAAACTCTGAACTTTGACCCAGACAGACGAGGCGTCCGGTCGGAGGAACGCCACAAACTGATGATAAAACTTTTACTTTGAAAGAAGGAGAAACGTTTTCTGACTCCTTCCTGTTAGAGACGAGCCTCAAAAGACGCAGCGGCGGTGGAGCAGAACCTGCAGCAGACTGTTGTCTTTAGACCAGCCAACATTTCTGCTGCCTGATTGAGCCTTTTGTTGTGTGACTGAGGCAATCATGGTGACGCTGCAGCGTCTTGTTCTCTGTGAATGTTGGTGGGATTACAGCTGAGTGAGGAAGAGGAGAGTTTCCCTCCAGGCACACAAACCTCTGACTGCCTTAAACCTCCGGATCAGGAAGAGATCTGCTTCTTTAATCATCTCCTGTTCTGGTTGAGGATCTCCTAAAAAGTTCCAGTGAAGGTAAATTTCTGTCCCCTGGTTGTTGTAGTGAGGAAACCCGGAACCAGAAAATGTTTTTATGTAGCATTGGGTTCTTCTGCAGACTCTGCATGTTTCAACAAGTCTTATTTAAGACTTTTTAGGACCTTTTTAATGCCTCCATGAATGAAATTTAAGGCTGAAAAAATTCTTACTGCATTACAATCAAACAGAAGTTGCGAAGTTTCTGTTTGAGGCTCTTGGCTTTGAGAGGCCCCACAGGTTTTCTATCAAGGCTCCCAGCCTTGTCTGGGTGGCAACAGGAAGTGACATCACCCAGCCAACTGGATGTAAAGGTCCTGCCACACGGGAGGCGACGTCGCTCCTCTCATTCGTGTCCTACTGTCCTCCAGCCAACAGACCGATAACTTTCACGCAGGTGAAATTTGTACATGTAGACATGCACAAAGGTTTAACCCTGACGCCACCAACCTGGGCCTGGAGCGTGGTCGTCACCATGACGACCTGTATGTTGGGCTTCATCGACGGACACAGTTGCTGTTTGAGTGTCGAGATGAGGCCCGGCAGATTTGCTTTCACCAGTGGAGCGTTACGCCGGAGCTGTTTGAGCGACTGACTCGGAGTCCGCTGCCTCCCAGAGCGTTTGGCTCAGAGGCGGAACCGGAACCGGGCCGCTCTGCTGTGAGGTGTGTTCATGAAGCGGAACTCTGGAGGCTCGGCTCCCGGTGGACCCGGGGTGAGGAGGCCTCAGCAGGACCGTCCATCACCCAGACAGCTGCATTGTTCTGCCGGCTGCAGAGACGGATCAGGGTTTGATTTACGGCCCGCGGATCTGAGCCGAGACACGGAGGACAGAACCATGGCCGTTTCCTGAGGAACCACCGACGCTCAGCGGGGCGTTTCTGACCCAAACCAGGAAGTTTTCTAGAAATGGACTTTCTTGTTCTGATTTCAGAAAAAAATATTTTAAAATAAAGTAGATTTATGATCAAACACATTAAACTGGAAAGGAGATGATTAACCTGCAATAAAGTAGAATTATTGAGTGAATTAGAAATATAGACTGAAATAAACTGAGTGGATTAAACTGGATCCTGAACCGATTTAATCGTGAAAACGTTGAAATGAGAAGAAAACATTTTACATGAAATATAAAATGTATTAATAACCAGGTAAACGTCACAGGGAGCTTAAAGAGAAGCAACTGGAATAATTAAACTGTATTATTCCTCCTTGAACTTTTCCAGGTTTGTCACATTACATCCACAGAAAAATAGATTTTATTGGGATTTTATATGAATGCCCAACAATAAAAAAAACTTTTAAATTAATAAAATGTAATCTGATTTCACTGAAACGGTAAAACGGAACTATTTCAGCTCTGGACCTGCATCCAGCTCAGGTGTCCGTCTGCTGTCTGTCCCTGTCCTGCAGGACGTCCTCGGCGATGAGACGCTGAGAGGATGTGGAGCTTTGAGGGACGAAACAAAGAGGCCAACAGGCGGGGGAGGGGCGGACAGGAAATACCAGCAGGAAGAGTTTCTCAGTTCCTAACGACACACACACTGAAACTCAGAGTGAGCGGTGCCGGTTCTCCAGAACCTCATGAAACCTTCAGGGAGATGAACGGTACCGGGTCCAGAACTCTGGGATGAGATCAAACTGTCCAAGAACTAAAACCAGAACCTCAAACTGGATCCGGACCCTGGACTGGTCTAACAGAACCAGATTACTATAGTATATATAATGTACTGTATCCGTATTCTGCTCTGTTCTGAGCTCAGAACCCGGTCTTGTGGTTCTGGTTCTGATGCTTTATGGATTATTAATTCTGGTGAATATTTGGCTGTTTTCTGATTCAGGATTTTTCTGTGATGAGGTTCGATGATTGAAATCTCTCCATGTGGGCCTCAGGCCTGTTTACATGTGGTAACCATGGCGCCCTGATTGCTTCCTGCTCCGGTTCCTGTCCCGGCCTGTTTGGACCCGACCCGGCCCGTTCCTCCCTGTGAGCCTCATCCATCACGGAGCTGCTGCTCCTCTCATCGTCTCACCTGAGCAGAGGCTAATTGGTGCCGAGGGAAGAAGCAGCAACTCACCCAGATCTCTGACTCTCAACAAAACTACAAATGAAGCTTAAATAAACTTTAATTAAACTTTAATTAAACTTCGTTGCTGCTGCCGACGGGGAAACGTCTCTGTTGATGACATGACAGCCATGAAATGACCAACGTGGATCGTCTGGTTGTGGATAGGAACCTTCAGACCTGATGAAGAAGAGCGATGAGCTGCCAGACCGAGCGGCCCCTGATTTATCGCCTGGCGTCTCCCCACAGAGCCAGAGCCATCAGTTGATCAACACATGGCTCGGTTCAGGCAGGAAACCAGATCTGGAGCCGAGAGCAGATCCGCCGGGCCCAACAGAGGATCTGATGGATGGATGCTGAGTTCATGGAGAATCTGTGCTTTTAATGCATTGTTGGTTCCTTAGTGGTTAGACTGGGAGGCTCCAACTGGGAACCAGTTTAGCTGCAAACACAGATGATGTGTAATTGTTGGATTAAAGGATTTAATGCAGATGGATTTCTTTGAGCCCATTGCTTCCAATGGGCTCACCACCTGTCGGAGGGGCCAAAGGGGTCGGGTGCAATGTGTTACGGGCGGTGGCCGAGGGAGGGGACCCTGGCGGTCTGATCCCCGGCTGCAGAAGCTCTTGGGACGTGGAACGTCACCTCTCTGGTGGGGAAGGAGCCGGAGCTGGTGTGCGAGGCTGAGAGGTTTCGGCTAGAAATAGTCGGCCTCACCTCGACGCATGGCTCTGGTTCCGGAACCAGTCTCCTTGAGAGGGGCTGGACGTACTTCCACTCTGGAGTTGCCCACGGCGAGAGGCGCCGGGCAGGAGTGGGCATACTTGTTGCCCCCCATCTTGGCGCCTGCACGTTGGGGTTTACCCTGGTGAACGAGAGGGTAGCCTCCCTCCGCCTACGGGTGGGGGGACGGGTTCTGACTGTTGTCTGTGCTTACGGGCCGAACAACAGTTCAGATTACCCACCCTTCTTGGAGTCCTTAGAGGGGGTACTGGAGAGTGCCCCTCCTGGGGACTCCCTTGTTCTGCTGGGGGACTTCAACGCTCACGTGGGTAATGACAGTGAGACCTGGAGGGGCGTGGTTGGGAGGAACGGCCCCCTGATCTGAACTCGAGTGGTGTTCTGTTGTTGGACTTCTGTGCTCGTCACGGTCTGTCCATCACGAACACCATGTTCAAGCATAAGGGTGTCCATACGTGCACTTGGCACCAGGACACCCTAGGCCGCAGTTCGATGATCGATTTTGTCGTCGTTTCATCGGATCTGCGGCCGTATGTATTGGACACTCGGGTGAAGAGAGGGGCGGAGCTGTCCACTGACCACTACCTGGTGGTGAGTTGGCTCCGGTGGTGGGGGAGGAAGTCGGTCAGACCTGGCAGGCCCAAACGTGTAGTGAGGGTCTGCTGGGAACGTCTGGCGGAGTCCCCTGTGAGACGGAGCTTCAACTCCCACCTCCAGCAGAACTTCGAACACGTTCCGGGGAACATGGGGGACATTGAGTCTGAGTGGACCATGTTCCGTGCCTCCATGGCCGAGGCGGCTTATCGGAGCTGTGGCTGCAAGGTCGTTGGTGCCTGTCGTGGCGGCAACCCCCGAACCCGTTGGTGGACACCTTCGGTGAGGGATGCTGTCAAGCTGAAGAAGGAGTCCTATGGGGTCTTTTTGGCCTGTGGGACTCCAGAAGCAGCTGATGGGTACCGGCGGGCGAAGCGGCATGCGGCTCGGGTGGTCGCTGAGGCCAAAACTCGGGCGTGGGAGGAGTTTGGCGAGGCCATGGAGAAAGACTTCCGCACGGCTTCGAGGCGATTCTGGTCCACCATCCGGTGTCTCAGGAGGGGGAAGCAGTGCAGCACCAACACTGTTTACAGTGGGGATGGTGGCTGCTGACCTCGACTGGGGATGTTGTGGGTCGGTGGGCGGAATTCTTCGAAGACCTCCTCAATCCCACCAACATGCCTTCTGTTGAAGAAGCTGAGCCTGTGGACCCTGGGTTGGGCTCTCCAATCTCTGGGGACGAAGTCGCCGAGGTGGTCAAAAAACTACTCGGTGGCAGGGCCCCGGGGGTGGATGAGATCCGCCCGGAGTTCCTTAAGGCTCTGGATGTTGTAGGGTTGTGTTGGCTCACACGACTCTGCAATATCGCATGGACATCGGGGGCAGTTCCTCTGGATTGGCAGACCGGGGTGGTGGTCCCCCTGTTTAAAAAGGGGGACCGGAGGGTGTGCTCCAATTACAGAGGGGTCACACTCTTAAGCCTCCCTGGAAAGGTCTATTCAGGGGTCCTGGAGAGGAGGGTCCGTCGGATAGTCGAACCTCGGATTCAGGAAGAGCAGTGTGGTTTTCGTCCTGGTCGTGGAACACTGGACCAGCTCTATACCCTCAGCAGGGTCCTGGAGGGTGCATGGGAGTTCGCCCAACCAGTCTACATGTGTTTTGTGGACTTGGAGAAGGCGTTCGACCGTGTCCCTCGGGGGGCCTTGTGGGGGGTTCTCCGGGAGTATGGGGTACCGGGCCCTTTGATACGGGCTGTAAGGTCCCTGTATGACCGGTGTCAGAGTCTGGTCCGCATTGCCGGCAGTAAGTCGGGCTCGTTTCCGGTGAGAGTTGGACTCCGCCAAGGCTGCCCTTTGTCACCGATTCTGTTCATTACTTTCATGGACAGAATTTCTAGGCGCAGCCGAGGTGTTGAGGGGATCCGTTTTGGTGGCCTTAGGATCGCATCTCTGCTTTTTGCGGATGATGTGGTCCTGATGGCTTCATCAGATCGTGATCTGCGGCTCTCGCTGAAACGGTTCGCGGCCGAGTGTGAAGCGGCCGGGATGAGGCTCAGTGCCTCCAAATCCGAGGCCATGGTCTTGAGCCGGAAAAGGGTAGAGTGCCTTCTCCAGGTCAGGGGGGTCGTCCTGCCTCAAGTGGAGGAGTTTAAGTATCTGGGGATCTTGTTCACGAATGAGGGAAGAAGGGAGCGGGAGATCGACAGGCGGATTGGGGCGGCGTCTGCCGTGAAGCGGCGCTGTACCGGTCCGTCGTGGTGAAGAGAGAGCCGAGTCAAAAGGCGAAGCTCTCGATTTACCGGTCGATCTACGTTCCCACCCTCATCTATGGTCATGAGCTTTGGGTCATGACCGAAAGAACGAGATCACGGATACAAGCGGCCGAAATGGGTTTCCTCTGCAGGGTGGCTGGGCTCTCCCTTAGAGATAGGGTGAGAAGCTCGGTCATCCGGGAGGGACTCAAAGTAGAGCCGCTGCTCCTCCACGTCAAGAAGAGCCAGTTGAGGCTCGGGCATCTGGTCAGGATGCCTCCTGGACGCCTCCCTGGTGAGGTGTTCCGGGCACGTCCCACCGGGAGGAGGCCCCGAGGAAGACCCAGGACACGCTGGAGGGACTATGTCTCTCGGCTGGCCTGGGAACGCCTTGGGGTTCCCCCGGAGGAGCTGGAAGAAGTGGCTGGGGAGAGGGAAGTCTGGGCCTCCCTTCTGAAGCTGCTGCCCCCGCGACCCGATCCCGGATAAGAGGAAGAAAATGGATGGATGGATGGATTTCTTTGTTATTGTTTTCCATCTTGTAATTTTTTATTTGACATTTTGAATCATGTTCCTGCTGCAGTCGGTCTGCTGCAGCGCCCCCCGCAGGCCGACCGCTGCTGCTGCAGTAGCTGCAGCGGCTCCGCTGCCACGTCACTAAGCTCCGCCTCCAACCCCGATCCTCGGCCTCTGACCTTTCCTCCTGGGTCAAACTGCTTCCTGTCTCAAAGATCTTCTCTGCTTTGAGTTCCAGCAACAGGGTCAGGGTTTAGGGTCAGAGGTCAGGGTCAGGGTCAGCCCATCAGATGCCAAAGGGAAACAAATAACTGCCGTCAGTTCCTGGGTCGGCCCACCGACCCGGTCCACCGCCACACCGGGACCTGCAGTTCTTCTGCCGCCTCACGAAGCGCCAAACGCTCCTGGACCAGACGGCCCGTCCCCCACCTGTTGCTGTTAGCAGCTTCCTCAGGAAACCGGGTCACTGCTACTGATCCGGATCACAAGATAAATGGACCGACCAGCTTCAGTCCAGAACTACAGAGATCCAAACGCAGCGAATAAGAATTGGTCTGCAGATCTGCAGGCGGGCGGCCCAAACCAGCAGCCTCAGCTAGAAACAACCAACAGAACCGACACCGACGGCAACAGAACCGAGGATTCTGGACAGCGGACTCATCAAAGCAGCTGCTATTAATAAAAGAGATGAAGAGATAAAAATGACCGACCGGACTGGACCTGACCAGAAAGCAATAAAAGATACTCTGAGCTACAGAATGAACCGAACCAGTCTGTAGGAAGCAGTCCAGAACCGCTCCGGTCCATAATTACAGGTTTTCCTCCAGAAACGAAACATAAAAACCTGCAGAGGAAAATTACAGTTTCCCTGAGAGGAAATGTCAACAAGTGGAGAGAATCCTTCTGATCCGTGGGAACCAGAACCACAGCAGTGGAGCCAGCTGGTTCTGGTTCCGACCCGCTACGGATCTTTGAGAAATCGGTTGTTGCTTCAGAAGAAGAAATCAGAAGAAAATATGAAAATAAATCAAATCTAACGTTATTATTTCTGAACCTTTTGATCAAATTATTATTTAATGATAATATTTCATATTTCAAATCAATATTTGGTTTTTACCACATTTATAACAATCTGTCAAATAAAGAACCCGGTAAGTGTGTTCTGTGTTCCAGTTTGACCTGGTTCCATCGGGTTTGATCCATCTGGACTCATTCAGATTTCACTGATTTTCA
>CM065354.1:46486811-46611811 GCA_033032245.1 Poecilia picta
TTCCACGCCTTCTTCCTGCAAGCCCCGCCCACATGTATGGACACTGTCATGGCGTCCGCCGTCCTGGGGGACCTGGGTGTTTTAACTCCTTCACTTTTCATGCAGATTTGCTGAAAAACCGTGTTTCGGCGGCGATGCGTTTGTGCCGTGACGCTTTGAGAGCGCACGTATCCATGGAAACAACGATAATTTGTAATGTTGAAGGTTTAATTAAATAAATATCTAACACACGCTTCACTCTGACGCTCCTGCTCCTTGTGTATGGTATACCAGGAAAACCAAAGAGTGCCTTTAAAATTCTGATGCTTCTTATGGGTCAAATAGACTCAAAACATTGTAACGGCAGCTGGTCGGGGGGGGGGCAAACTAATCTTTTGTCAGGGGCCCCAGATTCCTGGTGGTGCCCCTGCACACACACACACCTTAGGGAGAATTTAGAGAGACCACTTAACCTGACAGTCGTGTTTTTGGACAGTGGGAGGAAGCCGGAGTACCTGGAGAGAACCCACCATGCACAGGGAGAACATGGAGACTCCATGCAGAAAGACCCAGACCAGAAAATGAACCCAGGACCTCTTTGCAGTGCTACCAACTGTGCCACTGTGCAACCCCTATTTCTATTTATAGACCCTAACGACGAGGGCCGTTGCGGTGCGTTAGACTTTGAATGCAAACCAGACGCTCAAAATGCGGAGTTTGGTGTGAACGCACCATTAGCCTCCAGCTGGCAGCGGCGGGAGTAACTGTCCTACTGCTGCAGCCAAAGGTCAAAGCGTACAAATTAGCTCGAGTGTGTCATGCCCTGCCCTGCAGATAAAATCCAGTCCTACAGTAAAAGTTTTGACCAGGTTTAGCTGTCAGAGGGGAAATACTCAGCCTGACTGTCTGAGCTTGGTGGAAATAAACCTGATAATTACGGAGAATAATTCATTTGATAAAAATTGAAAGGAGAAAGGGAGACAGATAAAATAGATGAAGGATAAATAAATACAGTACATGGAGAATGAATAGAGAACATTGTCAAGTTTTTCTTCCGTAGGCATGTTCTCTCAAATATGTAGACATGTTCAAGATGTTCCAGTATTTCCTTAATAACCACTAAATGTACACTGATTACATTAATCAACCGTTCTGCCGACAGATCAAAAAGAAAGCAGCGGTGCACTGATTGCAGTTTTCTGGCCGATCTTTGAAAGACCTGACATGCTGATTTGTTTTGTTTGAGCAAAATATAGTGAAAAAGTCACCAAGTTGGCGTGATTGTTGCAAATAGAGAGTTGGCCTGGTCTGTCTTGGCAGAGCAACAGGAGACGGTGGCTGATTACGGTAGAGGCCCCACAGTGGCTCAGGCCCAGGGGCCCACGCCCTCCTGAGTCCGGCCCTGTGTTGCACAGACAATACTGTGACCAAAGTCTGCAATATAGTGATGCAACATTCAGGAACGATCCGATTCCTCTGAACGATTCTTTACTGTGAACTATAGTAAAGAGCAGGTTCTCAGTTCTTTGTTTCTGTAATGCTCTGCACACACTGCAGTAGTTATTATTATATTAAAAATCTGTATTTATTTATCATCGAATTAGCTTCTGATGGAAGGTGTTGCAGTGATCTAGAGTTATAGATCCAGAGTTATAGATATAGACTTAAAGATCTAGAATCAATGCACAGCTTCAGTTATTACAATTAAAACCATCAATCAGCCCAAAACCTGGGAGTAGTGATGACCTCTGACCTGAACCTTCAGAGCCACATTAAGACAGTCACAAAGTCGGCCTTCTATCACCTGAAGAACATCTCCAGGATCAGAGGACTAATGTCTCAGATCAGAGAAGCTCATCCAGGCGTTTATCTTTTGCCACATTTATTCCTGCAGCAGCGTCTTCACAGGTCTAACAAACCAATCAAACAGCTGCAGCTGATCCAGAAGCTGCTGCTGCTGTTCTGACTAAAACCAGGAAGATGGAGACATAACTCCAATTTTAAAGTCCCTACACCTGCAGCTCAGAGGATAGACTTTAAAATACTGTTGTTAGTTTATAAATCACTGATCAGTTTAGCACCACAATATATTAAAGATCTGTTATTGCTGTACCAACCATCTAAACCAGGGGTGGGCAGCTCCAGGCCTGCAGGGCCTCCTGCAACTTTTAGATGTGTCTCAACTTCAACACACCTGAGTCAAATAATGAGGTCACTAGCAGAACTCTGGAGAACCTGACTGCATTTAGGAGGTGATTCAACTGTTGGATCCAGGTGTGTTGGACCAGGGAGACGTCTAAGAGCGCAGGACACTGGATCTCCAGGACCAGGATCGCCCACCCCGGGTCTAGACACCTCAGGTTCTGTTTCTGGTCCTGGTCTGCATTCCCGGAACCAGAACTAAATGAGGAGAAGCAGAATTCAGCTTCTATGCATCACAAATTTGGAACAAACTTCCAGAAAACTATAAAACAGCTGAAACACTGAGAGCCTTTAAATCTTGACTTAAAACCCACCTGGTTAGAGCTGCTTATGGCTAAATTAGGGTTAAAGTTTTGGTTTTTATTTGATTGTTTATTACTCTGTAATTCTGTTTTTAATGATGTAAAGCACTTTGAAATGCCTTTCTGCTGAAATGTGCTATACAAATAAAATTCTATTGATTGATTGATTGGTAGATTGATGGTTCTGATGGACATAATGGTTCTGACTGTTCTGGTGGTTTGACGGTTCTGGTGGTTCTGAACCACCAGAACCAGGCTGCCTCCATCAGAACCAGGCAGGTCCTGATGGAGGCAGGTCGCCGGGACCGACCGTTTGGGCCTGGCGGTTTGTCCCTCTCTCTGCCCGTCATGGTTCCTGCGGCTCGGTTCTGGCAGCTCCTCCTCCTGCGTTAGCAATTCATAAGGCCAAGGCCCAAACTGGATCCTCCGCCTCATTATGAGGAGTTTTCATCGCTCTAATACAAACATGAGCTCTTGTCATTCACAGAGGGGCTCTCTGGCCCTCATGGGGTCCAGCTGCTTTTCTCTTCAGCAAGGTTATAAAAATTCAGCCTAGATGGCACACCGTGGTCATAACAGCATCAATAATTCATGCCATGGCCATCTCAATATTTTCTTCTCTTGTTTGAAGAACTTGAGGTTCCTTTTGTGGAGGTGCCAGCTTCTGGACCGGCCCAGTTTCTCCTCAAACATCCCTAAACAATTAATGATGGCAGGCCACCAAGTCCATCATTAGGCGCAAATAAAGCCACACTGTCATACGACATCTTGTTAGCATTTCAAAGACGACCCCCGCCTAGACTCGCTCCTGCTCCACGCCGGCCGCTGCCATGCCAAGCAGGTTTAAGTAATTCATGAAATTTACACTCGGGAGGTGAGACAACCGTCCTTCGCCCTCATTAGAGCTTTTCTCATCACAAATTCTCTGACATGTCGGCTCCGACTCCGGGTCGGACTCTTTTCATGAGCCAGCTGGCTTCTCATCATCCCACACTTCCTGTTCCTGCAGCGCACATCCGCCACAACAAGAGAACAACTGGAGAGAGACCCTAACCCTTATGAACAACCGGAGAGAGAACAACCAGAGAGAGACCCTAACCCTGAGAACAACCAGAGAGAGAACAACCAGAGAGAGAACAACCGGAGAGAGACCCTAACCCTGAGAACAACCAGAGAGAGAACAACCAGAGAGAGAACAACCGGAGAGAGAACAACCAGAGAGAGACCCTAACCCTAACCCTGAGAACAACCGGAGAGAGAACAACCGGAGAGTCTACCTCTGCTCATGCTGCTGGACGACGGTTTCTTGAGAATCTCAGAGAAGCTGCTCCCATCTGGACCAGAACCTTTGACTTCCTTTTTGTCCATGCTGCTGAATCCACCTGGAAAGAAATAGGACACAGGTAGATATTAGATGGGTAGATAGATGACAGACAGGTGAAGAGGTCAGCAGGTAGACTCTGTGTCTGCAGCAGGACTAAAAGTGTATATATAGTATATATTTATGCTTCAGGGCCGCGGGGTCATGGGGTCACAGGGATGTGGGCTGGACCACATGACAACACGTTCTCGTGTCGGAGAGAAAACCCTAAAGCCTCGGAGGCGTGCCATTTGTTTGACTTGGTTGGAGTGACAGCATCGTCGTCTGCAGAGAGCAAACACAGCAGCAGGTTGAAAGGAGATTTGCTCTCGACTCCTGGGTCAGGGTCAAAGGTCAGCACTGTTTGATGAAGGCCTGACTGTCTGTTGGAGCTGCAAGAAGTCGACTGAGTGAGCTCTGCCACATTTGATCCATTTGTCACCACAAAGTTCAATTTTATTCAGAGCAGTGGAAGGAAGCAACGGAAGTCTTTAAACCATTTATAGAAGTAACAATCTGAAAAGTGTGGCATGCAATTATATTCATCCCGTCTGCGTCAGAACACAGTCAAGCCTCCTCTGCAGCTCTGCTGGGTTTGTTCTCCTTTAGATCAGACTGGATGGAAAACAGCAGTTTTCTTCCCTCAGAGCCACAGTTGGATTCAGATCTGGACTTTGACTAGGCCATTCTAATCCATGAGTCTGCTCTAAACATCCCATCACACCTCTGGCTGCATGTTGAGGGCGATCTCCAGGTTTTCCTCCAGGATTGTCCTGGTTTAGATCTCTGCAGCTCCTCCAAATGGCGACAGCTATATTTCATGAGTCACTAGACTATAGAACGGTTTTCCAAATCGGACTCTCTTGAAGATTTGGGAATTGAGGTAAAGGGCCATAAAAGAGGTCTGACACAAACTCCCAAAATGAATTATTTTAATTGACCTTAAAGAGTCTCTATTTGTAATATTCACTGATTTATTAATTTGTGGGAGATTTAAACATCCATGTTGACAAACCCAAAGACAGAGAATCAAGGAGCTGATGAGGCACTTTAAAACTTTGTTCTGATTCAAGATGTTAAATTTGGAGCTGATGATCAGTCTTGGATGTGACTGATGTTTGATCGATTCAGTTTTATCTGTCAGCCAAACATTTATTAACTTCTTCAAATTGCCTTTAAACACTCACCGGACACTTTATTAGGTATAGCAATCACATGGCAGCAACTCAATGCATGTAGGCATGTAGACATGGCCAAGACGATCTGCTGCAGTTCAAACTGAGCATCAGAATGTGGAAGAACGGTGATTTAAGTGACTTTGAAAGTGGCATGGTTGTTGGTGCCAGGCGGGCTGGTCTGAGTATTTCAGAAACTGCTGATCTACTGGGATTTTCACTGACGAGTCTTGATTTCTGTTGCGACATTCGGATGGCTGTGTCAGAATTTGGTGTCAACAACATAATAGTGTGGATCCATCCTGTCTGGTATTAACGGTTCAGGCTGGTGGTGGAGAATTGGTGTGGAGGATATTTTCCTGGTACACTTTGGGTCCATTAGTACCAATTGAGCATCATGTCAAGACCACAGCCTACCAGAGTATTGTTACTGACCATGTCCATCCCTTATGACCTCAGTGTACCATCTTCTCATTATTACTTCCAGCAGGATAACGCTCTAAGTCATAAAGGGCGACTCATCTCAGACTGATTTCTTGATTATGAGTTCACTGAACTCAACTGGCCTCCACAGTCACCAGATCTCCGTCCAATAGAACCTTTGGGATGTGGTGGAACGAGATTCACATCATGGATGTGCAGCCGACAAATCTGCAGCAACTGCCTGATGCTATGATGTCAATATGGATCAAACTCTGAGGAATTTTTCCAGTACCTTGTTGGATCAATGTCACCAAGGATTAAGGCACTTCTGAAAGCAAAAGGGGACCAACTGGTACTAGCCAGGTGTTCCTAATAAAGTGGCTAGTGAGTGTATTATAACCATCTAGATCAGTGGTGCCCAAAGTGGGGCACCTGCATGGGGCACCTGGAGGCATCCTGCATGTTTTACTCTCTCCCTGCAGAAACAACCGTCTCAGCAGGTCAGTACTCTGCTCTAACCAGCCATCATTGGATCCAGGTGAGTTAAACCAGGGAGATAACCAACCTGTTAAACCAGGGAGAGAACTAACCCTAACCCTCCAGGACTGCTCTAGATCAGTGTTTCCCAACCCTGGTCCTCCAGGCCAAAGGTTTTGAGAATGATTCAAATGTTAATTTTTACAAAGTCTACTGCTTCAGTTTTTATAATGGCAATTTGCATAAACTCCAGAATGTTATAAAGAGTGATCAGCTTAACAGCTATTAATTCAAAGTCAATATTTGTCTAGAAAATGAACTTTATCCCCCAAAATATATTTCAGCTTCATTAAAAGGACCAGCTAACATGGTTTCAGTGATTGCTCCATTAACACAGGTGTGGGTGTTGATGAGGACAGGGCTGGAGATCAGGGCTGGAGATTACTGTCATGATTCAGTAAGAATGACACCACTGGACACTTTAAAAAGAGGCTGGTGCTTGGCATCATTGTTTCTCTTCTGTGAACCATGGTTATTGTCATGATTGAATGAATTATGTTTATGTCCACCAGGTGGCGAGCATGAGCTCATGAGAATGTATAAATGTAAAGAACAGAACAATAGAAGTAGAGAGAGTCTTAGAGAGTCTAATGCGATACACCTGTGAGCATGTTGGTGAACAGACCTTTGAAAAGATGCTTTAATAAAAGTATCTGAGCATTACACAATGTCTGGTCTTTATCAAGCACAAATACAGTATAACATGGTGTCAGGAGTGAACTAAAAAGCCGACCATGGAGCTGAAACCACCGGAGAGCTTGAAGCTGACGGGAAACGTGGATGAGAACTGGCTGCTTTCAAACAACGCTTTCAACTGTATGTCGCCGCAATGGGATTGGAGACAAAGCCGGAGCCAAGAAAGGTAGCAATGTTGCTGACCATAGCGGGAGCGCAGGCTTTGGAGTCTACAACACATTTGTGTTTGCTGAAGCGGAAGACAAAGAAAAGTTGGATGTTGTGCTGAGTAAATTTGATGCTCACTGTTCACCCAAGAAGAATGAATGCTATGAGAGATACGTGTTTCGTTCCCGAATGCAGACACAGCATGAACATTTCGATAACTTTCTGATAGACTTGAAAGTAAAAGCTCAGTCATGCAATTTTGTCCTGCTGAAGGACTCGATGGTCAGAGATCAGATCATCTTTGGAGTACGTGATGGGAAGCTCAGAGAGAGACTGCTGAGAGAAGTGGATCTGACCCTGGAAACAGCTGTAAAGATGTGCCGCGCAAGCGAACCGTCGCTACAGCAAGTGAGGACATTTTCTGAACTTTCTTCAGGAACTACTTCACAGTCCAGTGACGGAGCAGTGGCAGTGGGAGCGGAGTCCTGCCAGAAGAAACGCCATGCTCAGACGAGGCAGCTGCAGGAGGAAGCCATTCTCAACTGTAAGCGCTGCGGGTTATGGCACAAAGTGAGACAATGTCCTGCTTATGGTAAGCAGTGTTTGAATTGCCGTGGAAAAAATCATTTTGCAAAACAATGCTTTATGAAGAGAAAAGAAGAAAAGAAGAGGAATCGTGTAAACTTAGTAGATGAAACTGACTTAAGTGACACATTCTTCATTGGTGTTGTGAATTGTGAAAATGAGTCAGAAAAAGTGCAGTATGTTGACAGAGATGATAAATGGACAATTCCTTTGTTGATAAATGGAACTACAATCAAGTTCAGATTGGACACAGGTGCTAAGGCTAATCTCATAAGCATATCAGATATAAAAGAAATGAAAGTAAAACCTCACATAAAAGAAGTAAAATTAAGTCTAAGAGACTATAATGGACAATCAATTGAGTGCATTGGCACATGTGAATTGAATGTGACAGTTAAAGGAACAAAACATCTTGTGTTCTTCTCAGTTGTAAAGGAGGATCGTGAGTCACTTTTAGGTGATAAATCGTGTGAAGAACTTGGACTGGTGAAAAGAGTTTATCACATAAATATTGAATTGATTGAACCTAATAACCCTGTTGATGCCATGATTCAAGAATATGAGGATGTTTTTCAAGGATTAGGTGCTGTATCCTACACATACAAGATCCAGCTGAGAAAGGATGCGCAGCCTATAGTTCATGCTGCACGTTGTAGTCCAGTACCATTACGAGAGGGGTTGAAAAAAGAGTTGGACAGAATGATCAGGTTGGGAGTCATTCAGAAAGTAGAAGAACCCACTGATTGGATTAACTCCATTGTGATTACCAAGAAAAAGAATGGAGAATTAAGAGTATGTATGGATCCAAAAGATCTGAATGAGAACATCAGAAGAGAACATTATCAAATACCCACTCGAGAGGAAATAATCAGTGAAATGGCTGGAGCAAGTTATTTCGCCAAGTTAGATGCAGCACAAGGGTTTTGGCAAGTTAAGTTGGATGAAAGCAGTACTAAGTATTGTACTTTTAACACACCTTTTGGAAGATACTGTTTTCTAAGACTTCCTTTTGGAATAAAATCTGCACCAGAAATATTCCATAGAGCGATGGAGCGGATCATCGAAGGTCTGGAAGGAGTGAGAGTCTATATTTATGACATCATCATCTGGGGATCAACAGCTCAAGAACACAATGACAGATTGAGACGCGTCATAGAGCGCATACGGAAAAATGGACTGAAGCTCAATAAAAATAAATGTGAGTTTAGTGTCAAAGAAATTATGTTTCTCGGTGACAAACTGTCTGCCCAAGGTGTTCAACCAGATGAAGATAAAATTAAAGCCATCTTGAAGATGCCACAGCCTGTGGACAAAACAGGGGTTTTGCACGTCATGGGCATGATCAATTTTATAGGAAAATTCATTCCCAATCTGTGTGCAAAGATGACAAATATTCGCAGACTCTTGTATAATGATAGTCAATTCCAGTGGACAGAAGTTCATGAACAAGAGTGGAAGGAACTGAAAAACTATTTGACTACAGAACCAGTACTTACCTTTTACGATCCAACTAAAAAAAATTAAACTGTCTACAGATGCCTCAAAAGATGGACTTGGAGCAGTTCTTCTTCAAGCTGAAGATGAACAATGGAAGCCAGTGGCTTATGCATCCAGAGCTATGACCAAAGCTGAATGCAAATATGCTCAAATAGAAAAAGAATGCTTGGGGCTGGCTTATGGACTTGAACGGTTTCATAACTATGTGTATGGTCTAACATCTTTTGTAGCTGAAACAGATCACCGACCTTTGGTTGCCATCATCAAAAAACACCTAAATGAGATGTCACCAAGGATTCAGAGGCTTATGATGAAGATGCAAAGGTATGATTTTACACTGATTTACACTCCAGGAAAACATCTGATTCTTGCTGATGCTCTATCCAGAGCTCCTACAGACAAGGGTGTAAGTTCAACTGAAGAGAATATTCAGCGTCATGTGAACATGGTGTCCACTGCGTTGCCTGTGTCAGACAGCAAGTTGAAGCAAATAGTTGAGGCAACAGCTTAAGACACAGAGTTACAGTTGGTCATGCAGAATATGGATGAAGGATGGCCAATAGGCTCATGTTCACAGTTTTTCAGTTAAAGCTGATCTAAGTGTTGTGAATGGACTGTTACTGAAAAACAACAGAATTGTGATTCCACAAGTATTAAGACAGGATATTCTACAACGGATACATGAGGGTCACCTAGGCATTGAAAAATGTAAAAGAAGAGCTAGAGAATCTGTTTTCTGGCCTGGACTGAATAAGGACATTGAGACGCTAATCAGTAAATGTGAAACATGTCAGACATTTAGAAATAAACAGAGTAAAGAACCTATCATAATGACTGACATTCCAACATCACCATGGCTGAAAGTAGGACTGGATTTGTTTCATTTTAAAGGAAAAAACTATTTAGTGATCATTGATTACTTTTCAAACTATCCTGAAATGGCTCTATTAGCCAATACATCATCAAACTGTGTCATAACACATGCTAAATCAATCTTTGCAAGACATGGCATTCCACATTTTGTTGTGAGTGACAATTGACCATGTTTTAGTAGCAGAGAATGGCAAGAGTTTACAGAACATTATGACTTTAAACATGTAACATCAAGTCCACATTATCCACAGTCGAATGGAAAAGCGGAGAAAGGAGTTCATATTCTTAAGCAACTTCTGAAGAAAGCTGCAGATAGTAACTCTGACCCGTATTTAGCTTTATTGAGCTACAGATTTTTACCGTTACAATGTGGATTTTCACCTGCTGAACTCTTGATGAATCGGAAGATTTGTACAACTTTGCCAAGTTATGATGGTAATGAACAAAGTGCAAAGAAATAATCAAAGTTGGAGTACAAGTTACGAAAGCAGAAAGTACAACCAAAGTCATATTATGACAGATCAACTAAGATTCTACATCCACTGTCATACAAGGATCCAGTTAGGATTCAGGATGATGAGGGATGGAAAACTAAAGCAACTATTCTGCAGGAAGTAGCTCCACGTTCATTTGAAGTGAAAACTGAAGATGGTCAAGTTCTGAGACGAAATCGGCGCAGTTTGTTAAAAACTCCATTAGAGCTTGTGGTTGAGACGAGTGAAGTTTCTAAGGACTCCCAGATTATTCCTACGACTGAAACACCTACGACTGAAACACCCTGTGACAGTCTTGGGGAAAACCTACCTGTGTTAAGAAGATCTACCAGAGTGGTGAAAGAACCTGACAGACTGAACTTGTAAAAAAAAAAGAAAAGAAAAAAAAAGTTAAAAGTTGAAATGTCTATTTTGTAATTGATGTTTTTAATGTGTAAGTATAGCTATGTGGTAACTGTCTCATGCAGTGTATGTTGTTCTTTTGATAGGATTGATAGGATTGTTCTTTTGTAACATTCTTACTTTAAAGAAAGGAGGATGTCATGATTGAATGAATTATGTTTATGTCCACCAGGTGGCGAGCATGAGCTCAAACAATAGAAGTAGAGAGAGTCTTAGAGAGTCTAATGCGATACCCCTGTGAGCATGTTGGTGAACAGACCTTTGAAAAGATGCTTTAATAAAAGTATCTGAGCATTACACAACGTCTGGTCTTTATCAAGCATGAATATAACAGTTATGTCTAAAGAAACACGTGCAGTCATCATTGCACTGCACAAAATGGCCTATCAGGGAAGAGTATTGCAGCTAGAACGATGGCACCTCAGTCAACAATCTATCGCATCATCAAGAACTTCAAGGAGAGAGGTTTGTTCCATTGTTGCCAAAAAGGCTCCAGGGCCCCAATAAAGACCAGCAAGCGCCAGGACCGTCTCTTAAAAATGTTTCAGCTGGGGAATCGGGCTACCAGCAGTGCAGAGCTTGCTCAGGAATGGCAGCAGGCAGGTGTGAGTGAATCTGCACTGTGAGGCGGAGACTCTTGGAGCAAGGCCTGGTCTCAAGGAGGGCAGCAAAGAAGCCACTTCTCTCCATGAAAACATCAGGGACAGACTGATATTGTGCTAAAGGTTCAGGGAGTGGACTGCTAAGGACTGGGGTAGTCATTTTCTCTGATTAATCCCCTTTCCGATTGTTTGGGACATCTGGTAAACAGCTTGTTGGGAGAAGACGAGGTGAGCGCTACCACCAGTCTTGTCTCATGCCAACTGTAAAGCATCTTGAAACCATTCATGGTTGTTTCTCAGCCAAGGGAGTCGGCTCTCTCACAACCTAAAAACACAGCCATGAATAAAGAATGGTACCAGAATGTCCTCTGAGAGACATCAACTTCTCCCAACCGTCCAAGAGCAGTTTGGTGATGAACAATGTCTTTTCCAGCATGATGGAGCACCTTGCCATAAAGCAAAGGTGATGACTAACTGGCTCAGGGAACAAAACAGAGATTTTGGGTCCATGACCTGGAAACTCCCCAGATCTTAATCCCATTGAAAACTTGTGGTCAATCATCAAGAGACGAGTAGACAAACAAAAACCGAGGAATTATCACAAAATGCAAGAATTAATTGTGCAAGAATGGACTGCTATCAGTCAGGATTTGGTCCAGAAGTTGATTGAGGGCATGCCAGGGAGAATTGCAGAGGTCCTAAAGAAGAGGGGCCACACTGCAAATATTGACTTGCTGCATTAACTCATTCTAACTGTCAATAAAAGCTTTTGTTACTTATAATATGATTGCAATTGTATAGGGTTAGGTTTTAGGGTTATGTGATGAAAACATCCGACATACACACATGAAAACCAGAGGGCAGCAGATCATGTGGAAATATAATATTTGTGTCATTCTCAAAACTTTTGGCCATGACTGTACATGTTTTAGAGGTTTCCCTGCTTTAATGTGCCTAATTCAACTAATTGCAGTTCAGCAAACGCCTGTTAATCAGTCATCGATTGAAATTTCAACTACTTAATTATAAAAGCCTAGAAGAAATTATAAATCAATTAATCTCCTCTTCTTGCTGTCTGGTTATCCGACCCACAGCTTTCTTTATGAAAGTCCTGCTTTCATTACAAATAATCTGATCTGAACTCGGCTCTCATCGGGTGTTATAAACACAGCAGGTATCAAACTAGTGGAATTGTTCTGGATCAATCTCGGCCCATCTCCAACCTCCGTTCATCAGCAGCATTACTGGAAAATCTGTTAAACAGTTAACCAGCCGCTTCCAATCTGATTCCCATGGTTACCGCAGCATTGAGACTGGCCTAGTCCAAGAGTTTAGCGGCATCCATATAAACACAGACGGTAGGACCACAGTGCTGGTTCTGTTGGACCTCAGTGTTGTTCAAGACAATTTATTGAACCGACCGGAGAACTGGGTCGGACTCTCCAGTCCAGAACTCAACTGGTTCGAGTCCAACATAAAGACTGGGATTTCTTTGTTTCAAAGGGAAACTTCTCATCCAGAGGTCAGAGGTCACATGGGTTAGGGTACCCCGAGGCTCCATCCTAGGACTCCTCTTATTCTATACCTATATGCTCTCACTCTTGCTCTCAGGTTATAACAGTTACCATGACGACCCAGATGATACACAGCTCTATGTTATGATGTAGACCTGAACCTTCAGAGCCACATTAAGACAGTCACAAAGTCGGCCTTCTATCACCTGACGAACATCTCCAGGATTAGAGGACTGATGTCTCAGATCAGAGAAACTCAATCATGGGTTTATCTTTAGCCGCATGGATTCCTGCAACTGCCTCTGACTCGGCTAGATTTTTTAATTTTTATTCCGAAATAAAGTAGTTTGGCTTGCTATGAAGACTTAAAGATGTGATGTGTCAGAGGACACAGTAAACCGTGTCAGTTGTGTCATAAACCCGTTTGAGGCATTTTCAGCTGAACTGAACTTGTAGCTAAAAGTCCAGATCAGCATCATGAGCTGATCTGGACTGATCTGCTGAGCCTGAATGTGTGAAGAGCTGCTTTGGCTTCCTGTGGATTTCCAACATGTCGTCCTCCAGCGAGAGCCGTGTCTACCGGTTCGGTGTCGGTCACCTGTCAGGGCGCCAGGGTAAGCCGATTAGAGGTGGGTGACCGGCAGCTTTAGGAAGCTTGTTTTTCCCTCCTGCCTGAAGCGTCCAGCAGCGAGTCTCCTTGTCTGTTTAACGGTGACTCCAAAGCTCTGCCAGCAGAGCGCACCCTGGTGGCATAGAGAGGAACAACCAGTGGCCGGCAGTCTCAGGAACATCTGGCAGTTCCCTGCATGCTGCTACATCTACTACTCTCCGGTTGGGTCCCTGAAACAGGAGCCAGGTTCCGGTGAAGTGTTGTGGGGCCGGCACCACAAACGGTCATCACCAGAAGGAATAGAATCGTTTCATGTTAAATTCAGGGAAAGTGGAAAGTAAACCTTAAATTAGCTTTGAAAAATGTCCTGAAGTTCACCCGTCCTTAATTCAGCGTCCCTGCAGAGCAGACCCGAGGACAGGGACGTCCAGCTCTGACGGGCGGGTACAGCTGTCAGGAAGCAAATGGACAGATGGCGTCGGCCAAAGGTGAACCAACAACAAGGGTGCGCTCCTTCTTCTGTCTGCTGGTCGGCAGGGCGGCCCGACGGGACAAGCGCCTCCTGATTCCACCCATTGTCATGTGACGGAGAGAGCCGGATTGGGCCCGTTTCTCTGAGACACCAACAAGGTTCATGGAGATAAGGTTGGTCTTCCGACCCGCTGAAAAAACATCCAAGTGGAACAACGACTCCAGAAGCCAGAATGTACTCTGCATCAAAGTTTTCACTATTAAATCCTGATCAAACATTTTCCATTCTTCCAGCTTTATTTAGTTTGGTTCTTCCTCCACAATCAGCCCACCTGGCCAGAGGTGAAGGGTCGCCGGCTTCCAGCCCTCAGCACTGATCATGAACTGAGCTCCACCCGTCAGGCCAGCAGCAAGAAGACAAATGGAGGATTCAATTTTAAATATAATTTAGTTTAAAAATACTCTCCATCTCCCACTTCATCCACCATTGTTACAAGAACAAATATTTCCTCTTCGACCAGCAATGCAATGATCAAACGCAGAGAAAGGCGACCTCTGCCAGACTGCTCATCATCCACCGCCATGTTGGGACCAGTAGAAGCGGTGATGACGTCACGCATAGAGACGTTCTCCATACGTTGCTAGCTGGCTAAAGACTTCTATGAAACGTAGAGCAAGAGCGACGCCAAGTGGAATAAATGTACGGTGTGTTCATACTGCAGAATAAAGTGACCCAATTCCGATTGTTTTGACGTAATGCGACCTGTATCTGATCTTTTCATGACAGTGTGAACAGCACAGGTTGGATTCTTTAAGAATGTGACCCATATCTGATACGTATCCGATTCAAATGCAACCATAATGACCAGGCCGCATTCATCCAAACTGAATGTCACTGATACTCAACAAATTCTGCTTCCCGATACACAAATGGGAACATAAACAACCATGACGGACAATAATTAGGATTAAGTTAATATGTTGCTCCGGTTGGACAACAACTTCAAATATATAAGCTAAGCTCCATCGTTAGCCTCCATGTTTTCTTCCGCAAACTCTGAGCTCTTCTTCTTCTATGGCGGTTGGCAGAACACTGAGAACGCTGAATCACCCTCTACTCTAATGCAGGACACTTTCAGGTTGTTTGCCCATTCAGACTGTAGAACCTGAACGGCTCGGAAAAAAAAAAAAAATATCCAATTTGACAAACGATCAGAATTCGGTCACTTCAGGCTGCAGTGTGAACGCAACCTAAATTTAGTCATGCTGTCTTTGTCAAAGCCAAAGCCCGCAGTTCATGTATTGGAGAAATAATTAAACGCTGATGACATTTGAGGATATTTTTTATTGTGGAATCCTTTATGCGGCCCAGCCTCACCCAGACTTTGCCTCCAGCGGCCCAGGCAATCTGAGTTTCAGACCCCTGATCTAAAGTATATAAACTAGATACTCCTCATCTGGGTTGCTAGATACGTATTCTAAGTATACTCTAAATTTGTAAAAGTAGTGAATAAGTACGCCACAATTTCTAAGTAAAAATAAAAACTAAATGTTCCTGTTTTGGAAGTAGTTTTTCTGTATTCTAAGTTTATTCTAATCTCTTTTCTGGGTTAATAGTGAGTATTCCACAGTTTATAAAAATAAAGAGGAAAGGACACATTAGGGAAGTGTGCACATAGCAACATTCAGACAAAACAAAGACATGAGTGAAAGACGGTGACATTATGAGTGTATGCATTTGTGTGTTGATTTACATGGCCATGATTCATGTAGCTAAGTCTCTCTGTAATAGTCTGATATGATGGTGTTATCTAGGACCAGGTCTTTAGGAGCGTCCAGCTCACAGTCACATGGATAACAGGAGAGGGTAAAGAGGGAAGGAGCGTTATGTTCACATATCTCCAGGAGATTTGAAATATCTCCCTGCCAAAGCTGAGACAGGCAAGTCAGTTCAGATACAGAGTGTTTTAGGTCAGGTGGATTTTAAATTTCCCCTAAAGTCTCACCGATACAACTCAGTTCATCCCAATTATCCAAATTAGTGTGACGTCCCACTGAACCAAAGATAGCAACTTTACCAAGATCAATTCTATCCCGTTAGTGAGTTTTGAGTCCTAAGCTGGGCTGTGAGTCTCAGTAACTCACATCCAACTTGCACGTCGGTCCCCCAGCTTGAGTTTTCAGACGGATTGGGTAGTCGGCCCAGTCAGTCACAAATTTGTCGACATACCAGGCATCCGCCAACTCCAAAGAGAAATCCTATTATCATGAATCTTAATAAATCCAGGGTGAATCTCGCCAGGTGTGTCCCTGCAGGACAGGAGGGCTCTACTCTGCCCAGTCTCTCATTGGGAAAATTTGACCGATTACATTGAGAGAGCAGCTGACCAGATCCATAATTTGTATATTTGGAAGATATGCAAAAAATAAGTCTCTAAAAAAGAGAAAACAGCCCCGGCGGCTAGCTTAGCTTGCTGTCCTCTCAGTATTTGTTGGTCTTCTGCTCGTTGCTCCACTAGTTCCCCATCTGATTTCTGTGGATTGTTCATGGTGGAACAACCAGAAGATTCAGAGTCTGAGAATGAGGACCACCAGCAGCAGAAGACTTAGTTACAAGCTGACAAGTCAATCAATCAATCAAATTTTATTTGCATAGCACATTTCAACAAGGCATTTCAAAGTACTTTACATCATAAAAACAAAAAACACAAAGTCGTGCAAGAATCAACTATCGAAACATTACATTTAATCAAATGCCATCGTTAAATTCTTAATCGACTCTTAATCAAAGACAACTCTAACCAGGTGGGTTTTCAGTCTAGAATTAAAATCACCGTAGTGGGAAAATTATTATAAGGTATTATCGGCTAACTACAGTGTATCACAAAAGTGAGTACACCCCTCACATTTCTGCAGATATATATGTAAATCTTTTCATGGGACAACACTGACAAAATGACACTTTGACACAATGAACAAGAACTGGGTGATGCAGAACTGGGTGATGTATAACTAGATGGTGTAGAATTGGGTGATGTAGAACCGGGTGTTGTCGTCTCTATCCTCCTGGTCCTGGAGGTCCGGTGTCCTGCAGCTCTTAATGTCTCCCTGGTCCAACACACCTGGATCCAACAGCTGAATTACCTCCAGGTTCTCCTGAGTTCTGCTAACGACCTCATTATTTGACTCAAGTGTGTTGAAGTTGAGACACATCTAAAAGTTGCAGGAGGCCATGCAGGCCTGGAGCTGCCCACCCCTGGTTTAGTCAGAACTCCAGCTGCAGCTTCTGGTTTGTCAGTCTGACCTGCAGGAATCAAAGCCACTAAGAGCTGTATCAAAGATAGTCTGCAGCCTGGCCATGTTTCTGTATGTCAGCACAAGAACTTTAAAACCGATCCTAAAATCAGCTGGAGACCGGAGTAGGGAGTGTAGGAGGGATACGACAGGATTTAGTCTGACTGCTGTGTTCTGTATTCATTAGACATGATCGGTCACCGATCATAATCGGCCGATTTCCGTGAAATCGGTGATGATCGGGATTGGCCAATCATTGGCTCTGTTACCGATCACCTGCATCTCATTTCTCAGCCTGTCTGTCCAGCTGGTCTCGTCTTTCCTTCACTGCGCAAACGCGCAGCAACAAATGCTAAGCGATTTGTAACTGAGTGAATGAGGACGTTTGCGTGTTGCGGCGGAAAATAGAAGCAGGTCAAAATGCATCAACACAACAAAGCTAATAGACATAAAAACAATGACGGAGTTTGGCTACATCGAGGCTCAGTGCAGTAAAAAGACATGGAGGATCAGACAGCAGGTAAAGCAGCGCAGCTGCAAACACTCACTGGATTAGCATGACGGTCAGAAAGATAAACTAATAACCTGGAAAATGATTTAAGTCTTGGAGCTGCGATGTAAGACGCTGGTTCTGCTGTTGAACCGCTGCTCCACTACAGGTAGTAATATTTAATATTTAGTAATATTTGACACGGAGCCGCTTCTGCTCCACCTGGTAGAGACTCTCACACCGAACATGTTTAAAGCTGCAGCATCTAACCTAAAAAATACATTTTACATACGTATTAAAACTTTCTCTGTCCTAACATGAGACAGATAATCTCTAAAAAAATAATCGATCTCCTCCCTGTTACTCCTCTCAATCAGAAACAGCCAATCAGAACTAGCAGTAACCAGCTAGCCGCTATGCTAACAGGAAGTTTTCATTCAGTAACTCTGGATTGTTTATTGTAATGGATCCTGTTTTTGCCTTTGAATGTTAAGTTTTATACTTGAATTTTTTGGCAATGTTGAGAGGTTTTATTTTGGCTCCTTGCATTATTTAGCCTCTTCAGAGCCCCATATGTTATCAGTCTGTTAAAGATAGTATTATTGATAGCAGTTCAATTTGCACAATGCCTGTTTTGTTTAGTTTTCTTCTTGGAAAAGTTATTAAAAACAAGTTTTTGTCTAAATTAAGGTGAATTCATGGTTCCTTTTTCTACATAATGTAACAGTAGTGTTTATGATAAAAAAAAATAAAAAAATTATGTGATCGGTATTGGGGATCGGAATCGGCCCTCAGGGGTGATCGGTATCGGTATCGGCAGAAAAAAACCTGATCGGCACATCCCTAGTATTCATACCAAACGAGAAATTAAAGACTGATCCAGGTAGGCAGAAAGGGCGTTACATCAAAAGATGAGACTAAAGCATAAATGATTTTCTCCAGATCAACTCTAGAGACCATCTGTCTGATTTTAGAAACGTTTCTTCGATGAAAGAAACAGGAAGAGGAAACGGCCTTAATGTGAGCCACAGCCTGATGATGAATGTGCTATCTGGATTTTTTTTACCTTTGATTTTACTAATGGGCAGAAGGGTGCAGTAGTCTGTCTGATGTTTTGATGCAACTGACTGGGAGCAACAATCATAATTTCTTACAGGTGTTTAGATCCAGAAAGTTACTGGAAAGCTGATCAGGACAAACACGAGGATGGCCGACCTGTCCAGCTGATGCCTCGAAATGAAAAATGTAATAAGTGTAAATGTGATGAGAGAAATCTGAAAAGGACTCGATAATGCCAGCAAGTGGAATAATATAAAAGGAAAACAGAAACGCAGGAAGAGCCTCGTCTGATTCTTGATCTGCAATTGTGAAAATCAACCAATCAGTGCAAAGATAGAATCCACTGAACTTGCTGGTGACAGGGTGAATCCTGAAGGTGAAGTGGTGAGTGTTTGGTCCGATAATGTCAGCTGGTCCCAGAGGTTAATGAAGCTTTTCAATCAGGCAGACGGTCATCTAGAGCAGAGGAGCAGTAACTGGGTCAGCACTTCTCTTTCTTCTTTGGCCCGTTAGGCTTTTCCAGATAATGCCGCTTCCTCTCTTCAACTTCATCTACTTTCTGCCCTCTTTTGTCTCACACTTGCAGGACTTTTGTTATGAGACCTGGTGTGTGTTTTTCTTAGCGCCTCGTTCAGTTTCAAGTGTTCCTCTCCTCCACCAGCACCCAGCAGCTCCCCTTTCACCAACGCCGAAAGGAATGCAAACACACATGAAAAGAGGCCCTCTCGTTTTGAAGATTTCCAGGCTTTGCTCGTCCCACTTTCTTCCTTCCTATCTTTTGCTGGATGTGATCCGTATGCTGGTCGGCTGCCTTCCTTGCCAACACATGCACACAAACACACATTGGGTTGTTGAGCGGCTAACCAACTGCTGCTGCACACTCTGCTCACTTGGCAGACTGAGGGACGGATAAGTGAGGTCTGCTGCCCCCATGCCGGCTGCACTCAGGTTTTTGACAGCCAGTCATGCAGGCCAACAAAACAACCAATAAAAGTCAAAATATGGCTTTGTTTGAGATTTTTTCTGTCTTCCTTACTGATGCAGTTATCTTGGACGGGTGGTCAGATTACATGCAGTCTTTTGATTTGCTTTTCCACCAGTCTGATGAGGGATCTCCAGTGACCGTTAAAATTTTCATAAAACAGGACTTTGATTTTTATGTTTTGGGGAATAAATCACTGATGCAGTTCTTCCAGGCTCAAGTTTTGTGCAAACTCTGGTCCGTCTGTCTAGACAAAGTCAGGTTCGGTTGGTGAGGTGTGGATGTTAATTGCCTTCTGATCTCTGGTCCTCCGAAGCTCGGTGTGGTTCGGGTGATGTGAACTTTGGTTTGGTTTGAATGCATATGTGAACGCCAAGCGGACCAGAGACCGCTCCAAAAGCAGGAAGTTGTGGAGCTGCAGGAGAAGTGCTGTGACAGCAAACACAGGGCCGTAACACAGTCCCTGGAGGCTGGGGCAGGGAGGGGGCTCTAAAGTCCTACTTAGAGTTTTCCAGACAATATTGAAACACTAAAACACGCAAAAATTACTCGTTTTATTTTTTGCACTGTTGTAACCATTAAACCATCTCCCCTTCAGTTCAACCTTATAAGTGCAGAAACATTGTTGAATTTGCATTATACAATAAATTGCAATTAAGAATTTCCAAAGCTTGATGTAATTTTCACAGGTGGCGGAGCGTTGTTGCTAGCAGCTGCTGAAAGTAACTAAAAAAGTTACTTTTAATGTTTCTCAGATACTTTCCAAACCAAGTAATCAGTAATCTAACTAAATTACTTTTTCAAGGAGTAATCAGTAATCTGATTACTGTCAGTTAGCTAGTATTAATCAGTTAGCGAGTACTTGGCACATAAAGCCAGAGAACATCACCACATGGTACATGTGGTGATGTTCAATACATCGTACAAATACAAATGTACGATGTATTTTTGTCAGAAAACACATCGTACATTTCTGACAAAGGAGGACGAGGATTTGGACGAGTTCAACAGTCAAAGAGATGAAGAGGAGCGAGGCTGTGGTGGAGGAAGAGGCAGAAGAAGATGAGGACATATTCCAGTTTCAACTGGAGGTCAGATGAAACAGGAGCTTCTGCCTCAGTGTTGACAGAAACTCAACCTGACTTTCTCTCCAGGTGGCTCTCTGGTTCTCTGGCGTTCTGGGTTTTCGAGATTCTGAAGTTCTGACTTCAACCCGACCCTCTGTGGTTCAGAGCAGTTCCTCTACCCTGAACTGGTACGTCTTCTGAGCTAATTGCTCCAAAGCTACAAATCAACAGATGTAAAATGTTCCTCAGACTGAAAACTTTTGACCAGTTGATGAGAACCTGAACTTAAATTATTTCATAACTCAGATTCATCTGGAGTGAATACACCTGACTTGACTCAGTGTGTGGCTGAACTGACATGTTTCTCCTGTAGAGGCCTTCAGATAACATTTGATATGAATCAGTGAAAGATCTGTTGACCGACCTGAATTGCACCAACTGTGAAGCACGGCAGTGGCTGCATGATCCTGAGGGGCTGGTTGGCCATCACTAGCAGCGTTTCCATCAACATGTTTTGCGTGCATTGTGAATTATTGCATTAGAACTCGTTGATGAACACCGATCAATTCAAAATAACTTCCTCAGTTCTGCTAGCTGAGCTCAGACGTAGCAAACGCTGCCACCCTCTGGTGGAGCCCAGCAGCTCAAAGATCCAGACTGGTTTAAATGGGAAAATCCCAGTACCAGAGAAGCCACTGATGAAAATGAAGTCATTGGAGCAGAATGATGAAGACAGGAAGTAGAGTATGTAAACATTTGAGCCTATATGTTTACTTCTTCTTCTATTGCTCCTCTTCCTTCTTCATCTTCCTCCTCCTGCAGGAACCGTGGTTCTGATTAACGTCATGCAGATCCGCTCTGATGGTTCTGATCCCGATGGTTTGGATCAGATATTAACCCAGCCATGTGGAGGTTCCCTTCCCATCAGAACCAGACTCTGAGCATCCAGTTACTGGTTACACTGGTTTTCTGCTGACGTCCCCAGGTTTTACTGGGACCACCTGTCTTCATGGCTGAGCCCAGACGGGTCCAGAACCAGTGACCCTAACGAGCCGGTTCTGGCCCGGTGCCAGAAGAAGGGGGACAGTTAAAGACAACCACATTCTGCCTCTCGCTCCCGATGCGTCTCCCGCTTCAATCACAGAGGAGACTGCGGCCTGGCAGTGACTCAACTCCCTTCAGCTCTAATGCGTCCCATCCCACCAGACGCCAGAACCAGGAGCCCCACCCCCAAGGCCCCGCCCACCTACCAGCTACAGGACGGGCCTTGTCTAAATCAGAGCTGACAAACGGTCCTCTGCTTCCCAACACACTGTCCTGCAGCTCAGATTCTGCTCTATGTACATCTAAGCAGTTTCTGCAAGCTGCATCTCTGCAGCATAAAAAGTTACACAAATAAACTCAGAGCAACTCAAAAAAGTTTCTCTGCACCCTGACCCTTCAACCCGACGTTAGTAAGAACCGTCCATCACTGAGCAAATGCTGACAGCAGAGAACTGAGCCGAAACCGTCTGCAGCCGAACAGAAACTGAAATTAAAGAACAACGCGGACTTATAGCTCTATTGCTATAGATCTAGAGTCTGCTTCAGTTCTTCAAGCTGCATACCAGAGATCAGGTTGACCTATGACCTCTGACCTGACCCTTCGGTTCCACAGAGGTCCTTCTAGCAGCAGCAGAACATTTCAGGCCCAGAAAACTAAAGTCTGAGACCAGAGAGACTCGTCCAGGATTTAGTGGCTTTGATTCCTGGAGAAGGTCAGAGAGACGAACCAGAAGCTGCAGCTGGAGACCTGAGTAGAACCAGTTCTACATCGGTTCTACACCACGTGGTTCTACACAACCTTGTACTACACCATCTGGTTCTAGACCACCCGGTTCTACACCTCCCAGTCCTGATGTAGTGATGTAGAACTCCTGTTTTCTGTTTCTCTCTGTTCTGCTGCACTGAAATGTTTCCGTCATTTAAATCCTCTGAACTTCCTTGTTGCTGAAACTCCTTTGCTGACAAACTTGACTAATGAAAAATTATTTTTAATGTTCTCACTAGAGTGCACATCATGCAAACCTCTTTATGAAACTTTCTGACTTTAAGTTTTACAAACTGTTGTCACAAATTATTAATCCTTCCAACAATACAAAAAACCTGATAAACTTTCATGAGATACAGCTTGAGAATCAGGAATAACTATTTGATTGATGGTGAAACTGGTCATCTTCTCATTCTGTTCTCTGAAGATTGTAAAGTTTGTTATGAAATAAACATTTTTCCCTAAAATATCTTCACTTTAAAGTCTAAAGTCAATTTAATTTTGATCAGTTTAATCGTGTTTACCTGTTAACACCACAACAATGTCTCCCCTAGAGATTAAAAGTTCCCTAAAAGGTGCCGAAGTCAATCTGGTGACTTCCTATTGTCATGAGAGTTTATCTGGAGTTCAGATAATGAAATCAGTCCCCTCGCCCCCTGAGGTGACCCCGCAACCTCAGCACAGCTTCCCCTCTGAAGCTCCGCTCTGCGGCGGCCATTGTTCCTTTGTCAGCAGACAGACATTGATGGGGTTCCTAAAGAAACTTCAGGAGAAGTTTTTTGATGAGTCAGCAGATTGTGAGCATTATCACCATGATGTCATCTTCAACTTCATGATGAAGTTGAAGCTGGGAGGAACGTCTGAGCTCAGCTAGCAGAACTGAGGAAGTTATTTTGAATTGATCGGTGTTCATCAACGATTTCTAATGCAACATTTGACAAATTTTAGAGCAAAAGCAGAAACAAAATATTTCATTTTCACCTGAGTCTTTAGATTTATTCACCAGGGATCCAGATCGGACAGTTCTACTCACAAAGAACTGTAAAGAACGTAGGTTAGAACTTGTTTGACATCAAATTTCTCACAGTTCATCCAACAAGTGTGATGAATGAATCAGTTGGTTCCAAGCAGCCGGTCCAGGTGACCTTTCTATCGAGCAGCAGAGGAAAGGACACTGACTCAGTCTGGATCTGTTGTATCTTCTGTCTGTTTCTGGTTAGTCTCCTGAATCTGCTCATATCCCATCCAACACTGACCAAGCAGGGATGATGCAAGGCTCTGCACCCAGGGCACCCACCTCCAGCACCCCCAGAAACAGGAAGCAGTTTCATTGCAGGGCTCCACAGATACATGTTATCCTGTATCTCTGCCCACAGCAGCAGGTAGGAGTGAATGCCTCCATCTTTTACCTCTCCAACCCTTCACCCCAATTCCCAAGTGCCCAAGCTGCCCCCACTCAGGTCCTCCATCAGTCCTCCATGGAGTCAAAGCAGGATGTGCTTCTGGTTCGCACCCTGTCTGCCCTGCATTAGAGCTTAGTCACCGTGAGGAGGAGGAATTGGCACTGCTCCCCCTCCTCAGAGTCAGTCTCTGCTCCAGCGGACCCCCGTCTCTGTACCCTAGACTGCATCGGCATTTACCCCCCACTCCCGTCAGCCTCTGTCCTCCATCTGCTACAGATCATCATTCAAGCAGACCCTCGTTCAGAGCGGACCTGGTTCTGACCGGAACCGGATTCTGACTGGACCCTCGGGATAAGCGGACCCTCGTTCAGAGCTGACCCTCGTTCAGAGCGGACATTCGTTCAGAGCGGACCCTCGTTCCGAGCGGACCCTGGTTCCGAGCGGACCCTCGTTCAGAGCTGACCCTCGGGATAAGCGGACCCTCGTTCAGAGCTGACCCTGGTTCTGAGCTGACCCTGGTTCTGAGCGGACCCTCGTTCTGAGCGGACCCTGGTTCTGAGCGGACCCTCGTTCTGAGTGGACCCTCGTTCTGAGTGGACCCTCGTTCTGAGTGGACCCTCGTTCTGAGTGGACCCTCGTTCTGAGCGGACCCTCGTTCTGAGTGGACCCTTGCTCACATTTAAACAGCTTCTTCAGGACAGAAGTCCAGTCCTGTTCAGTTTATTTCCATATCGCCAATTTACAACACACAGAACCAATTACAAAAATAATTCCATTTCAATTATCCACATCTTTAATTTGATCCTATCAATCAGTTTATTATTATTCTCACAAGTTCTAACATTCCCAAGGGAACTGAGCAGACTGAATTGCAGCATTCACTCCACCAGCAGGGGGCGAACAGAAACCCGGCGGCTAATGCTACAGCTCCTTGGAAAGTTACACACAAAACAATGAACAGGACTCAGATCTTCAACACATTTTTCATACATTTATTAATGTCATGGTTTCAAGTAAATATTTAATTGAGAAGCTAAATATTTAGTTTATAAATTTAGCTTGAAGATGGATATTTAGTTGGTAAGTTAGACCCGAGCTAAATATTTAGCAAGTGTCCTAAATATCTAGTTAACAAATTCAGTATTTCATTTGGAACAAAACATTTAGCTTATTTATAAATATTTAGCAGTTATTGGCAAATTAGTTTGCTGATGAATGGAAGTGGACTATCAAAATAAAAAAGCAATTATATTTTAAAGACAATATATTGATTCTTTTTCATGTGTATATTTTTCTGTTCTGCAGAGTTTCCTGCCTGGTCCGGTCCACACAGGCTGCTGAATGTCCGTCAGCTGAATCTGGAGAAGGAAGCTGGGAGGCGAGTCTGGAGGACCGGGCTGGAAAAGCTGCTCTAACACAGCACATTCCCCAGGGTTAAATATTCTGCTGTTAGTAGAGTTAGTGCAGAGTTAATTTTACTCCAATAGTCACATTGTGTTTATGAAACTCTGGGTTGTATAATATTTGTAGTTAAAAGTTAAAGTTAAAGCAAAGTGTTCCCATATCAAACCTGAGGTGTTAAAAAGGAATCAATAATTCTTGACTTCATAACTCTGAAGTCTCAGCAGCTACAGGAGTAAATTCACTGACTCCCCAGAATCACAGGTTCCCAGTGAAGATTTGACTTTTGTGTTGTCCAGTTTATTTTGTCTCTGTGCCATCTTGTCCCCAGTGTCTCCCGTCCCCCAGTGTCCCCTGCTCCCCACCCCGGTGTCTACCAGAGTCTGGGCTGGTTTTTCTTACTTTGGTTCATCACTAAACTCACTTTTGCCCTTCATCCTGGGTCTGACCGTGTCCATCCTCACTTTCATCAGAACCCAAGCTTGGTAAGAATAATTTTCTGAGATGGTTTATATTGCTATCGTTTTCAGTTGAGACCAACCTGGATGTGTTAGCATATTTAGCTTAGCTCACCGAGGTTCATTGTTAAGTTGGTATAAGTGATGATCCCATCACTTTTCCCTATGTTGTTGTGTAATGGATGGTTGTATTTCATTGTCTTTCTGACAATGGCAATATAATTCTTCTGATTCTGATGAACCAGGTTCTGTTCTATAATATCCAACAATGTAATTTAAAAAATCACTATATTATATGAACTGCAGGCTTTACTTTCTCCACCTTTCATACAGAAGAAAAATGTCTTCAGCATAAAGTGTTTGATAAGCAACATGTGAAACATGAAATTATTCCTTAATGTTTTCTAATTATGGTGCATGAAGAAAATCAATGATTATTTTCCAAAGAATTTTTAAAAGTTCAAAACAATAAAAAGTATAGCAATTTAATAATTACAAATATCTTGTATGAAGTTCAAAAAGTACAATTTAATATCTAACAGCGAATTAAATGATACAGAGAGACAGAGAGGAGGGTGAATTAGAGTAAAGATACAAGAAACTACAAGAGTTTAACTCTGTCAGTCTGTCCTCACCATGCCGCTATTCTTCTGCTCTCTGTGATTTTCTTCCTTTTCGGAGGACCTTCCATGTCAGCAACTTTATTATTGATATTCTACAGTGAATTGATTGAAAGTGATCGATTAACACCTCGTGTGCTTATTGTTAATATTTCTGACTCGATAATGTGGAGTGAAAAGCCAAAGTTGGAGGATTGGCGCCCAGAAACCTGAGCTCATCTTTCGCCTCGTATCGAGTTGCACGAACATTTTTTGGATTCTTGTGTCAGATGTGAAGCTTCGAGCTTCATGTGAACCAGAAACCACTTTAGAAACGTTTCTTACCTTTAGCGGGTCGCCACCGCCGAGGCTCTTCCAGCTTCTCTCGTCCTTTTCTCTAGTTTTGGTTCCGAGGAAAAAGTCAAAACTTTTCTCTGCTTCGGATTCCGTGACTCAGCGGCTCGCTGGATCCTCCATGGAGCGAACTGGGAGGTTCTGGGAAGGAGCGGGACGTGGGAGACCCGGAGCGGAGACGGAGACGGACTGTCGGAACTTTCCCCCACAGGGATCCATGTTGGTCCGGAGCCGCGCAGGTCCAGCTGCTCCGCGCTGCGCCGCTTTCACCAACCTGACATGATGCGAGTCAAAGTTGGACCTGTCTGTCTCCGTGTCTCTGCCTAGAGACATGCGGTGCTGGTGAGACCTTCGGGCTGCGGATCTGTTTTCAGTCCGACCCGCTCCTCCCTCTCGATCTCCTCCCCTCTCGCTCCCGGTGACTTGGGCCATTTGCTGCAGCAGATGGGCCGGACTAATTCTACTAACTAAAACTACAACTAACTAAAACTACAACTAACTGAAACTACAACTAACTGAAACTACAACTAACTGAAACTACAACTAACTGAAACTACAACTAAAATAATAACTATGACAAACTAAAACTACAACTAACTGAAACTACAACTAAAATAATAACTATGACAAACTAAAACTACAACTAACTGAAACTACAACTAACTGAAACTACAACTAAAATAATAACTATGACAAACTAAAACTACAACTAACTGAAACTACAACTAACTGAAACTACAACTAACTGAAACTACAACTTACTGAAACTACAACTAAAATAATAACTATGACAAACTAAAACTACAACTAACTGAAACTACAACTAAAATAATAACTATGACAAACTAAAACTACAACTAACTGAAACTACAACTAACTGAAACTACAACTAAAATAATAACTATGACAAACTAAAACTACAACTAACTGAAACTACAACTAACTGAAACTACAACTAAAATAATAACTATGACAAACTAAAACTACAACTAACTGAAACTACAACTAAAATAATAACTATGACAAACTAAAACTACAACTAACTGAAACTACAACTAACTGAAACTACAACTAAAATAATAACTATGACAAACTAAAACTACAACTAACTGAAACTACAACTAAAATAATAACTATGACAAACTAAAACTACAACTAACTGAAACTACAACTAACTGAAACTACAACTAAAATAATAACTATGACAAACTAAAACTACAACTAACTGAAACTACAACTAACTGAAACTACAACTAAAATAATAACTATGACAAACTAAAACTACAACTAACTGAAACTACAACTAAAATAATAACTATGACAAACTAAAACTACAACTAACTGAAACTACAACTAACTGAAACTACAACTAAAATAATAACTATGACAAACTAAAACTACAACTAACTGAAACTACAACTAAAACAATAACTATGACAAACTAAAACTACAACTAACTGAAACTACAACTAACTGAAACTACAACTAAAATAATAACTATGACAAACTAAAACTACAACTAACTGAAACTACAACTAACTGAAACTACAACTAAAATAATAACTATGACAAACTAAAACTACAACTAACTGAAACTACAAGTAACTGAAACTACAACTAAAATAATAACTATGACAAACTAAAACTACAACTAACTGAAACTACAACTAACTGAAACTACAACTAACTGAAACTACAACTAAAATAATAACTATGACAAACTAAAACTACAACTAACTGAAACTACAACTAACTGAAACTACAACTAAAATAATAACTATGACAAACTAAAACTACAACTAACTGAAACTACAACTAAAATAATAACTATGACAAACTAAAACTAGAACTAACTGAAACAGTTTATTATTATTCTCACAAGTTCTAACATTCCCAAGGGAACTGAGCAGACTGAATTGCAGCATTCACTCCACCAGCAGGGGGCGAACAGAAACCCGGCGGCTAATGCTACAGCTCCTTGGAAAGTTACACACAAAACAATGAACAGGACTCAGATCTTCAACACATTTTTCATACATTTATTAATGTCATGGTTTCAAGTAAATATTTAATTGAGAAGCTAAATATTTAGTTTATAAATTTAGCTTGAAGATGGATATTTAGTTGGTAAGTTAGACCCGAGCTAAATATTTAGCAAGTGTCCTAAATATCTAGTTAACAAATTCAGTATTTCATTTGGAACAAAACATTTAGCTTATTTATAAATATTTAGCAGTTATTGGCAAATTAGTTTGCTGATGAGTTAGTGCAGAGTTAATTTTACTCCAATAGTCACATTGTGTTTATGAAACTCTGGGTTGTATAATATTTGTAGTTAAAAGTTAAAGTTAAAGCAAAGTGTTCCCATATCAAACCTGAGGTGTTAAAAAGGAATCAATAATTCTTGACTTCATAACTCTGAAGTCTCAGCAGCTACAGGAGTAAATTCACTGACTCCCCAGAATCACAGGTTCCCAGTGAAGATTTGACTTTTGTGTTGTCCAGTTTATTTTGTCTCTGTGCCATCTTGTCCCCAGTGTCTCCCGTCCCCCAGTGTCCCCTGCTCCCCACCCCGGTGTCTACCAGAGTCTGGGCTGGTTTTTCTTACTTTGGTTCATCACTAAACTCACTTTTGCCCTTCATCCTGGGTCTGACCGTGTCCATCCTCACTTTCATCAGAACCCAAGCTTGGTAAGAATAATTTTCTGAGATGGTTTATATTGCTATCGTTTTCAGTTGAGACCAACCTGGATGTGTTAGCATATTTAGCTTAGCTCACCGAGGTTCATTGTTAAGTTGGTATAAGTGATGATCCCATCACTTTTCCCTATGTTGTTGTGTAATGGATGGTTGTATTTCATTGTCTTTCTGACAATGGCAATATAATTCTTCTGATTCTGATGAACCAGGTTCTGTTCTATAATATCCAACAATGTAATTTAAAAAATCACTATATTATATGAACTGCAGGCTTTACTTTCTCCACCTTTCATACAGAAGAAAAATGTCTTCAGCATAAAGTGTTTGATAAGCAACATGTGAAACATGAAATTATTCCTTAATGTTTTCTAATTATGGTGCATGAAGAAAATCAATGATTATTTTCCAAAGAATTTTTAAAAGTTCAAAACAATAAAAAGTATAGCAATTTAATAATTACAAATATCTTGTATGAAGTTCAAAAAGTACAATTTAATATCTAACAGCGAATTAAATGATACAGAGAGACAGAGAGGAGGGTGAATTAGAGTAAAGATACAAGAAACTACAAGAGTTTAACTCTGTCAGTCTGTCCTCACCATGCCGCTATTCTTCTGCTCTCTGTGATTTTCTTCCTTTTCGGAGGACCTTCCATGTCAGCAACTTTATTATTGATATTCTACAGTGAATTGATTGAAAGTGATCGATTAACACCTCGTGTGCTTATTGTTAATATTTCTGACTCGATAATGTGGAGTGAAAAGCCAAAGTTGGAGGATTGGCGCCCAGAAACCTGAGCTCATCTTTCGCCTCGTATCGAGTTGCACGAACATTTTTTGGATTCTTGTGTCAGATGTGAAGCTTCGAGCTTCATGTGAACCAGAAACCACTTTAGAAACGTTTCTTACCTTTAGCGGGTCGCCACCGCCGAGGCTCTTCCAGCTTCTCTCGTCCTTTTCTCTAGTTTTGGTTCCGAGGAAAAAGTCAAAACTTTTCTCTGCTTCGGATTCCCGTGACTCAGCGGCTCGCTGGATCCTCCATGGAGCGAACTGGGAGGTTCTGGGAAGGAGCGGGACGTGGGAGACCCGGAGCGGAGACGGAGACGGACTGTCGGAACTTTCCCCCACAGGGATCCATGTTGGTCCGGAGCCGCGCAGGTCCAGCTGCTCCGCGCTGCGCCGCTTTCACCAACCTGACATGATGCGAGTCAAAGTTGGACCTGTCTGTCTCCGTGTCTCTGCCTAGAGACATGCGGTGCTGGTGAGACCTTCGGGCTGCGGATCTGTTTTCAGTCCGACCCGCTCCTCCCTCTCGATCTCCTCCCCTCTCGCTCCCCGGTGACTTGGGCCATTTGCTGCAGCAGATGGGCCGGACTAATTCTACTAACTAAAACTACAACTAACTAAAACTACAACTAACTGAAACTACAACTAACTGAAACTACAACTAACTGAAACTACAACTAACTGAAACTACAACTAAAATAATAACTATGACAAACTAAAAACTACAACTAACTGAAACTACAACAACTAAAACTAAATGAAAATAATAACTAAACTAACTAAACACAACTAACTGAAACTACAATAACTGAAACACAACTAAAATAATAACTATGACAAACTAAAACTACAACTAACTGAAAAACTAAAATAATAACTATGACAAACTAAAACTACAACTACTGAAACTACAACTAATGAAACTACAAATAACTGAACTACAACTAAAATAATAACTAACAAACTAAAACTACAACTAACTGAAACTACAACTAACTAAATACAACTAAATAATAACTATACAAACTAAAAAAACTATAAATAAACTAACTGAACTACAACAATAATAACATAAAACTAAACTACAACTAACGAAATAAACAAATAATAACATGACACTAAAACTACAATACGAAACTCAAATAACTGAACACAAAAACTGAAACACACTAAATAATACTATGAAACTAACTACACTACTGAAACTCAAAATAAACACAACTAATACATACAAACACACTAATAAATTAAACTAAATCTAATAAAACAAAACACATATAAAAACTAAAAAAACTACTAACTATAAATAACTAAACTAAATAATATGAACACATAACAACTACATAAAAACTATACAACTAAAACTACTCTAACTACAAATAACTAAAATAAACTTATGAACTCAACTAACTGAAACTACATAAATAACTAAACAAATAAAACTCAACTAAAACTACACACAATAAACCACAAACAACACGAACACACAAAAAAAACTAACAAACAAAATCTCAACTAATAACACAATAAACAATAAACTAAAAAACTAAACTACTGAAACTACAATAATAAACTACAAAAACTGAAACAACTAAAAACTCAAACTAAAATCAACTAACTAAACTAAATAATAAAACTAAACTAACCACTAACTAAAACAACAATCTAAAAATGACAAACTAAAACTAACAACTAACAAATACGAAACTACAAAATAATAACAGAAAACTAACTAAACTACTGAAACTACAACTAATATATAACAACAAACTACAATAACTGAACACCTAACTGAAACACACTAATGAACTACAATAACAATACAATGATAATAATAACAAATAAACAATAAAAACTACTGAAATAAAAAAACTACACTCACTGAAAACAAATAACAATACAACTGAAATAATACTAACAACAAACTACATGACTAAAATAACAACTGAACTACAATAATTAAACTCACTGAAATACAACTAACGAAACTACAACAAATAATAACTATAAAACTAAACAACTAACAAAACACATACAAATAAACTCAGAACAACTAATAATACAACTAAATTAACTATACAAACAAACTAACTTAAAACTACAACTAACTAAACTAAACTGAAAAAAAAACTAACAAACAAACTACAAAACTAACTCAAATAAATAAAATATAACAAACTAAAACAACATGAAATACATAAAATAATATAAAATAAAAAAACTAAAACTAACTAATAAATAAAATATGAAACTAAAAATACAACAAAACTACAAAAGAAATACAACTAATAAAACTAAAAACTAAAACTCAACTACTAAAAAAATAACTGACTAAACTAAATAACTCACTAATACAACTAAGAAACTACAATAACTGAAATACAACTAAATAAAACTAAAAACTAAACTACAACTAACTAAAACTAACGAAACTAATAAAAACAACTCTGAAACACAAAAAAATACTAAAAACTAAACAATACGACAAAAAAAACAACTAAAATAACTCATGAACTACAATATAAAATAAATACAACAACTAACTACAAAAAATAAATAATAAATAATAATAAAAACTAACATAATAATATAACAAAAACAACTAATAAAAAATAAAATACAACTAACAAAAAAATAAACACTAACTAACTAATTAAACAATAATGAAACACAACTAAAAAACAAAAATAAAACTAACATAAACAAATAACTAAAACAACTAATAACTCACTAACACTAATAACAAATAACGAAACTACAACTGAAAATACAAAAAAATACAATAACTAACTAACTACTAACTACACTAAACAATCAATAAAAAATACATACTAAATACACTAAATAATAACACAAACTAAAACTACAACTACTAACTAATAGAAATACAATAATAACTACAAATAAAATAAAACAAAAAACTAATAAAAAACTAACTAATCAAATAATAAACTACACAAATAATAACTATACAACAAACTACACTAACTAACTACAATACGAAACTAAAGAAACTAACTATAACTACACAAAAATATCAACTAAACTCACTAACTAACAAAAACTAAAAAAAACTAAACTAACTGAAACTACAATAACTCAAATAAAAAATAAACAAAAAAAATAACATAAACACAACAAATAATAACTACAAACTAAAACACTACTAACTACACAAATAAACTATAAAAAAACTACAACTAACAACTACAAAAACAAATAAACATAAAAAAACTAACTAACACTACACTAAATAAATATACAAAAAATATAATAAAACTACAATAACTGAAAACACTAATAACTAAATAAATAAAATACACAATAAACAACTAAATAACTATCACACAAAAAAAACTGAAATCAACTAAAAAACTATACAACAACTACAATAAGACTACAAAAAAACAAAATATAACTATAAAAAACACACTACAAACAACTAAAATAATAACATACAACTAAAATACAACTAACTGAAAAACTAATAAAACTAAAAATAAAACTAAACTACTAAATACAACTAAAATACAATAACTAAACTACAACTAAAATAATAACTAACAAACTAAAACTACAATAACTAAACTCAACTAATAAAACTAACAAACTAAAATACATACAAACTACAACTAACTAAACTAAAATAACGAACTACAACTAATAATAATATCAAACTAAAACACAACTAGAAACTAAACTAACTAAACTACAACTAAATAATAACTAACAAACTAAAACTACAAAATAAACAACAATAACTACAACTAAAATAACTAACTATACAAACTAAACTACAACTAACTGAAACTACAATACTGAAATACAACTGAATATAATAATAACTAACAACTAAACTAAACTAACTGAAACTACAACTAATAAAACTACAAATAACTTGAAACTACAACTAAAATAATAACTAACAACTAAAACTACAACTAACTAAACTAATAACTGAAACAAACTAAATAATAACAAACTAAAACTACTAAACTACAACTAACTAAACTACAACTAAAATAAACAATAAATACAACAAACTAATCTGAAATAACAAATAAAACTAATAAACTAAACAAATACTGAAACACAACTAAAATTTTAAATAAAACTACAACTAACTGAAATACAACTAATAAACTAAACAAACTAACCAACTTATAATAAACATACAATTACAAAATAATATAACTCACCTATGAAACTACAACTAACTAACAACAACTAAATAATAACTAAATAAACAAATAACTAAAACAATAACTGAAACTACATAAAAATACATAACAAACAAAACTAACTAACTAACTAAATAAAAAATATTACAAACTAAAAATACTAAAACTAAAATAAAACTAATAAACAAATAACTGAAATAAAAACCAAACTAACTAACAACTAAAACTCAATAACATAAACTAACTAAACAAACTGAAATAAATGAAAACTCAAAATACAACAACTAAACTAAACTACTAAACTACAACTAAAAATAATAAATAAAAACTAAACTAATATAAACTAATAACTGAAATACAACTAAATAATAATAACAAACTAAATACAACTACTAAAATAATAAATATAACTAACAAACTAAAACTACACTAACTAAAACTAAACTAACTGAACTAAAATAAACTACAACTCACTGAAACTACAATAACAAACTACAACTGAAATAATAACTATAACAACTAAAAACAACTGACTAAACTATAACAAATGAACTACAACTAAAATTAAAACATGAAACTACAACTAACTGAAACTACAACTAAAATAATAACTATACAAACTAAAACTAACTAACTAAAACTACAACTCTAAATAAACTCACTGAAACTACAACTAACTGAAACATACAACTAAAATAATTAACTATTACAAACTAAAACTACACTACTAAACTACAACTAAAAATAAATATAAAACAAACTAAAACACAACTAACTGAAACTACAAACTAACTGAAATACAAAACTAAACTACAACTAAATAATAACTAACAAACTAAAACTACAACCTAACTGAAACTAAACTAACGAAACTACAACTAAATAAAACTAACTAACAAACTAATAAACTAAAACTAACTGAAACTACACTAAATAATAACTAACAAACTAAATAAAACTAACTAAACTACACTAACTGAAACTACAACTAAATAACATGAAAACTAAAATAACTAACTGAAACTACAAATAACTGAAACTACAAACTGAACTAAATAAATAACTATGACAAACTAAAACTACAATAACTGAAACTACAATACTGAAACAATAATGAAACTACAACTGAAATAATAACTACAACTAAAACTACACTAACTAAACAAACTAACGAAACTAAAATACAACTCAAACTACAAATAACTAAACTACAACAAAAAACTATAACAAACTAAACTACAATAACAAAACTAACAACTGAAAATAATAATCAACTGAAATAACAACTAATAAACTAAAATAAACTATAAAACTAATAACTAACTAAACTAAACATAAAATTAAACTCACTGAAACTACAACTAACTGAAACTAACTAAAATACAAAAAATTAACTATAACTAAATCTAAACTAAAATAACTAAACAACTAAAACTAAACTACTAAATTAAACTAACTGAAACTACATAACTGAAACTACAACTAAAATAATAACTATAACAAACTAAAAACTCAACTAACTACTAACACTAAATAAACTCAATAACTAACTACAACTGAAATAACTAACAACTAACAACACTAAACTACACTGAAACACTAACTCAACTAAAACTACAATAACTGAAACTACAACTGAAATAATAACTATGACAAACTAAAACTACAACTAACTGAAACTACAAATAACTGAAACTACAAATAAAACTGAATACAACTGAAATAACTATGACAAACTAAACTACAAGTAACTGAAACTACAACTGAAATAATAACTAACAAACTAAAACTACAAACTAACTAAAAAAACTAACTAAACTAATAAATAAAACTAAAAATAAAACTAAACTAACTGAAACTACAACTAACTGAACTACAACTGAAATAATAACTATACAAACTAAAACTACAACTAACTAAACTAAAACCAAATAATAAACTAAACTACTAAACTACAACATGAAATAACTAACATAAAACAACAACTAAATACATAAACAAAACTGAAACTACAATAACTGAAAACTACAACTGAAATAATAACTACAACTAAAACTACAAACTAAACTAAAACTACTAAACTAAAAAAAAAACTACAACTCACTGAAAACTACAAATAACTGAAACTACAACTGAAATAATAACTAAAATAATAACAACAACTAAAACTACAACTAACTGAAACTACAACTAACAAACTAAACTACAAACTAAAATCTAACAATACTGAAACTACATACTAACTGAAACTACAACTATAAATAATAACTATACAAACTAAAACTACAACTAACTAAAACTACAACTACTAAATATAAAACTCAACTAAAACTACAACTAACTGAAACTACAACTAAAATAATAACTATACAACTAAACTAAATAACTAACTAACTAAAACTAAACTACAACTAAATAATAACTAATGAAACTAACAACTACAAACTACAAACTGAAACTACAACTAACTGAAACTAAATAAACTGAACTACAACTAACTGAAACTACAACAAACTAAAACTACAACTAAAATTAAAACTAAAACTAACTGAAACTACAACTGAAATAATAACTATAATAAACTAAAACTCAACTAATTAAAACTACAACTACTACAACTAACTGAAACTACAACTGAAATAATTACTATACAAACTAAAACTACAACCAACTAAAACTATAACTAACTGAAACTACAATGGGCTATTAGCAGAATGTTTCAAAGAGTAGGAAAAAAGTAGCTTCTAGTCCGACCAATATGATAAATCAAATTCAGCAGAAATAAAACCAGAACCTTAATGACTTCTGTTTCAAATCCGTTTTGCTGCACAGCTTCACGTTCGGTTCAGGATCTGTAATCACAACCTGTCTGGCAGCAGGAAGTAGGCTAAATCAGTGTTTTTCAACCACTGTTCTGCGGCACACTAGTGTGCTGTGAGTGTGCAATTTCACCTACCGAATTTTCCGGACTATAGGCGGCTACTTTTTTCCCCCACTAGGGGACTCTTTAGCAGGAAGAAGAGCAGAGCCTCAGCAGAACCAGAGCCACACCTGGACCAGAACCTCCCAGAAGGCCAACCCACCAGATCCTCCGACCCAGCAGAACCTCTGACCCACCAGAATATCTCTAAACAAATTTCAATGACTCATAACCAGGGGTTAAATAGTTTTAAATTCTTGGGGGTACTATGACACACACACACACACACACACACACACACACAAAATTATATATAACTACAACTAACAAACTACAATACACTAAAACTACAGCTTTAACTACAACTAACTGAAACTACAACTAACTAAAACTACAACTAAAATTATTATATTATTATATATATAGATATCGATATCTATATCTATATATTATATAGATATAGATATCGATATCTATATCGATATCTATATCGATATAGATATCGATATTATGATATTATATCGATATCTATATCGATTCATAGAATATATAAGAATATAGATATATATAGATATATTATATATTCTATTATAATGATATAGTATATATAGTAATATCTATATCTATATTATAATCTTATATAATTTAGATATAGATATCGATATCTATATATATATAGATATTAGATATCGATATCTTATATATTATATGTATACATACAGGTGCTGGTCACTAAAATAGAATATCATGAAAAAGTAGATTTATTTCAGTAATTCCATTTAAAAAGTGAAACTTGTATATTATATTCACACATTACGTACAAACTCATATATTTCAAATGTTTATTTCATTTAATTTTGATGATTACAAATGACAACAAATGAAAATCTCAAATTCATCATATCAGAAAATTAGAATCTTGTGAAAAGGTTCAAAATTGATGGCACCTGGTACCACACTCTAATCAGCTAATTAACTCAAACCACCTGCAAAGGCCTTTAAATGGTCTTTCAGTCTAGTTCTATAGGCTACACAATCATGGGGAAGACTGCTGACTTGACAGTTGTCCAAAAGACGACCATCGACACCTTCCACAAGGAGGGCAAGACACAAAAGGTCATCGCTAAAGAGGCTGGATGTTCACAGAGCTCTGTGTCCAAGCACATTAATAGAGAGGCGAAGGGAAGGAAAAGATGTGGTCGAAAAAAGTGTACAAGCAAGAGAGATAACCGCACCCCGGAGAGGATTGTGAAACAAAACCCATTCAAAAATGTGTGGGAGATTCACAAAGAGTGGACTGCAGCTGGAGTGAGTGCTTCAAGAACCACCACACACAGACGTATGAAAGACATGGGTTTCTGCTGTCGCATTCCTTGTGTCAAGCCACTCTTGAACCACAGACAGCGTCAGAAGCGTCTTGCCTGGGCTAAAGAGAAACAGGACTGGACTGCTGGTGAGTGGTCCAAAGTCATGTTCTCTGATGAAAGTAAATTTTGCATTTCCTTTGGAAATCAAGGTCCCAGAGTCTGGAGGAAAAGAAGAGAGGCACTTCATCCACGTTGCTTGAAGTCCAGTGTAAAGTTTCCACAGTCAGTGATGGTTTGGGTTGCCATGTCATCTGCTGGTGTTGGTCCATTGTGTTTTCTGAGGTCCAGGGTCAACGCAGCCACATACCAGGAAGTTTCAGAGCACTTCATGCTTCCTGCTGCTGACCAACTTTTTGGAGATGCAGATTTCATTTTCCAACAGGACTTGGCACCTGCACACAGTGCCAAAGCTACCAGTACCTGGTTGAAGGACCATGGTATCCCTGTTCTTCATTGGCCAGCAAACTCTCCTGACCTTAACCCCATAGAAAATCTATGGGGTATTGTGAAGAAGAAGATGCAATACACCAGACCCAAAAATTCAGAAGAGCTAAAAGCCACTATTAGAGCAACCTGGGCTATCATAATACCTGAGCAGAGCCACAGACTGATCGACTCCATGCCACGCCGCATTGCTGCAGTAATACAGGCCAAAGGAGCCCCAACTAAATACTGAGGGCTGTACATGCTCATACTTTTCATGTTCATACTTTTCAGTTGGCCAACATTTCTATAAATCCTTTGTTTTTATTGGTCTTCAGTAATATTCTAATTTTCTGATATGATGAATTTGAGATTTTCATTTGTTGTCATTTGTAATCATCAAAATTAAACGAAATAAACATTTGAAATATATGAGTTTGTATGTAATGTATGAATATAATATACAAGTTTCACTTTTTAAATGGAATTACTGAAATAAATCTACTTTTTCATGATATTCTAATTTTATGACCAGCACGTGTATACACCACACCAGACAAGACCCAAGGTGCAGGTTGTGCCATGAGGCCCCTGAGACAGTCCAGCACATAACAGCAGGTGAAGATGCTGGCAGGGAAAGCGAACATGGAACGACATAACCAGGTGGCGGCATAGTGTACAGGAACATCTGTGCAGAATATGGACTGGAAGCCCCGAGATCAAAGTGGGAAACACCCCCAAAGGTGGTGAAGAATGACGGAGCTAAGATCCAGTGGGACTTCCAGATCCAGACAGACAAGATGGAGAACCAACCGGACATTGTGGTGGTGGATAAAGAACAAAGGAAAGCCGTTGTGGTGGATGTAGCTATACCAAGTGACTACAACATCAGGAAAAAGGAGAAACTGGAGAATTACATGTTGCACCGCTGCTCTAGCACAAAGAGTTCAGAAACAATATGAAATGGGAAAATAGTTATTTATTAACCGATTAAGTCATGTTTTAGGTTGTTCTTGAAAAACTAATCAGTCACGGCTGCACAGTGAACCCACTGATTCTTTACAGCTAACAGCCGCTCCTCACTCTTGCAGGTACTGCGAACCCCGCTAAATCTTTTAGGGGTAGCAGTATCCGACCGTACTCCCTTACTTCCACCCACCACCATAATAGACAGAATATCATAAATTACATTTTTTTTCATGAAAGGGACGATGCATATTAATCGACATTAATATAATTTCTTCAAATAGGTTAATTAAAAACCACATGACCCATGAATTCTAGCAGTTCAAGTTACAGTAAACATTTATAGTAATAAAAAAGTTGCAACCATAAGAAAAAATATGGCTGCAGAGTTTTAAATTAACTTTCAAAACTTGAGTTAATTTAAAGCCGTTGCTTTGGTCACTTTGTCGTTTTGGTGATGAAATGTTTCTGATGTTTTCCAAGAGTTTGAATCAGAAAAAGAGGAAAAGAAAGAGCATTCCCTGATCAGGGTTTTACTATCTCTACGAAGGACTCCTGTTCTTTAGTTTGACTGATTTCCTTTTAGTGGTGAAGGACTTTATTTATGAGCATTATGTCTGAAAAAATGACTGTTTTCCCAGCTAAACAAGTCAGACTTATTAGTGATGATGACGTGAACTTTCTATTGACTCTTCATGCAGTTAATTATATGAGGAACTGTCACAACATTTTAAAATCCTGATGGATGGATGGATGGATGGATGGATGGATGGATGGAGTTATTTGTCACTCCTGGGAATGTTCCTCCACTGTCCGCTGGCTTTACACCACTACATCCAACCCTTTGCATCACTTGGTGATGTTTGGATTGGGTGCAGCTGGTTACCATGGAAACCCATTCCATCAAGCTGTCTTTTCCTGAGCTAATCTGAAGGCCACATGAAGTCTGGAGGTCTGCAGTGATTGACTCTGCAGAAAGTTGGTGACCTCATCAGCAACCGCTGACTGTCAGTTTACATGGCCGGCCACTAGGTGGCTGAGTTGCTATATAATACGGCTGACTGTGGAATATTTAGGAGCGAGAAAATTTCAGGACTGGATTTGTTGCACATCCAATCACAGTTCCAGGCTGGAACTCACTGACCTCCTGAGAGCAAAACATTCATTCTCTAATGTTTGTAAAAACAGTTTTCATGCCCAGGGCTTCATTCATGCACCCGTGTCATGGAAGTGAAGGAACACCTGATTTCCATAATCTACATTGCTGAGCAAATACTTTTGGCTAGATACACATTAATGATGAAATATTGCACTGATTTTTGCTTGTCTTCAACCTTTTCCATCTTTCATTATTTTACCTGTTGATTTAATTTGTTGAAATAAACTGTCCTACATTGACTCCTCGATATTATCACATCATAGTTTCTCTTAATATGAGACAAAAAAGTAAAACTGGATATTTAAACATGAAATAAATCACTGAGGATCTTTGACTGTGAGAGCATAGAGCTAAAATAGTTTTGACGTTTTAACCATTCACAACATGTTTTATAATTTCATAGAGATGATGTTGGAACTAAAAACCTGTTTTTGAGGTAAAACATTTACATTGTGTGAATGTTTTTATTTTTCTTGGTCGCCTTGTCAGCTTGCAGCTTCTCACATACGAGACTGACAGATCAATCAATCAGTCAATCAGTCAATCATTCTGGACCCATTACAACCTCCTCTGGTCTCTTGTCAGACTGATGTCAAGAAACAGAAACTTTTCAGTTTCCAGATATTTTGGACCCTTTATCAGAAAACAACAACTATCTATGACGAATTATTTTTAGTTTAAGCTTAATATACTTTTTTAAATACAGAAATATATTTAAAATCTCAACAAAAAATAAATCAGGCTTAGGGTACTTAAAGACTTAAATAAGACAGAATTCAGATCTCATGGACGGAACCAGTACGTTCAAGAGCAGCTCTGGATTACTTGGACAATACTGCCCTTTGGTGGCTATTCACAGCATCGCATGTTAATGTGAACAGCTGGAGAAACTACCAATTCTGTATGTGTCAAAAACAGAGAGAGAGAGAAGAAGATAGAGAGTCAGGTAACCGTCAGGTTGGAGCGTTGTGGAATGAGAGGGACCTGCTGGTTCTCAGTGTTTCTTGGTTCTTACTACTGTGAAGAAATGAGGATGGTTCAGCGAAGTGCCACATTTATGTGGATGTACATGGGGGTGTACTTACTTTATCTGTGACATCACTGTCTGGTTTTATTTCATTTTTCTCCTCTGATTCTGGGTGGGAGTGAGCGCCCCCCAGTGGTCAGAATGTTATCAGCAGAATCACTCAGAGTTCAATCAGCCGTCATGTTGCAGGGAGCGAATGTTCACCAGCGCAAACAGAGAGTCTGCATGCAGTAGCATGAGATAACACTATGAGCTCATTGCAACAATGTTGTATTTAAAATATGATCAATGTTAACATTTATAATAATTCTCTTTTGTTGCTCCCTCTGGAAGTCAAGTCTTTATTTTTTCCTTTTCTTTAAGTCCCAGAACCTTTTTAGAGGAGTGGCTCTTTAGCTTTCAATCATAGAGATGGAAAAAGGCTGAAAATTCAGCAGAAATCAGATCTTTAGACTTATTGTTGCAGCAACTTGTCACATAGCAACAATCTGTTTCCCATTCTTTATATTTCAGTAGATGAAAAATCCAAAAGTTAAGGTGAGAAGATGTTCAGGATGGATGTTCATAACCCTTCATCTGTTCTTCAGTTTTAAGATCCCAACAGAGGTCGAGGTCATCCAGAAAATACTGAAGAACTGTTAAGAAATATTAGGAAGAATATTTATTAAGGATTGTTTCTAGAAAGTTCATCTAGAAAAACAAAAACTTTGTGTCTTTATTCTTTGACTATTTTTGGGAGTTTTTCTTTCACTTTAATTTAATTTTAGTTTCAAACGTAAAACTAATCAAAACATCAAAAACAAATCAGACCAGGACTCATTTCGGACGACTGGAGGTGAAACCATCACACTAACACGGTAAAGGTTCTGCAGGAACAAACATGGCTGCATCCATCATGAAACTTTGTGTTTGGGTCCTGATGAGGTTTTGCTCTCCAGGAGTCGCCGTGTCACCAGAGGCCCCATAAATCACAGCGCTGCTGGTCTCTCCCCGGCGGCAGCTGGAACGTGATCCGGCCAGCATGCGTTGAAGCTGGGAGATGTGCAGATAAAGCTGGGGACTGTGTGCGTCACTCTCTTGTCATCACACTTTGAATGCGATCAGTTGTCTTTGTTTGCAGCTTGCCTAAACACAGAGAGACCCTGGGGACGGATCAGCCCAGAATATGTACACCAGACCCAGATATACGTTGGTGTTTTGGGCCTCAGAGAATAAAAAGACAAGAGAAGAGAAGAAAGGAATAAACTCCTTCTCATCTCTCAATCTCTCTCCCACGTTGCTTCCTTTCAGTCTATCGCTCTGAAAATCTGAAGTTACATTTCTGCCTGCACAGACAAAATGCTGAAGCAGTTTCTGACTTCTGCAGCACAACAGATCCTGCCGAAAGCTTATCTGGTCACAAATCCAGTTTACTGCCATAAATTTAGTTTATTTGTTTTATTTTGCATTTTGCTTATTTTTTGTTATGACATTTATTTTGAAAGGTTCTAAGTAAGAAGTAGAATCCAGCATGTTCCATGGGCAACACAGAAAAAAGATGCATATAATATAGAAGCTTGACTGTAAAAAGCAATTCAAGTTCAAAGAATTGGTTTAATGACCTTATTTCTGCCTCTAAGGAAGGTCATGTTCACATGCTTTACATCATTTTTTATGTCGTTATTGTAGTCATTACATCATTTAATTTAAGTTTATGGTGTATTTTAGTTCAACGGTGGTGTCAGTGGGAAAGAAAGTACAACTTTAAAGATGTGCGTCTTGAAAATAAACCTGACTTCATACATCAGTAAAACGAACTTCTTATTACCGTTAAGAAGAGGTGGAAGTGATTCCCAGACTTCATTTTTGAAATAATTTCACAGAATAATACAAAGACTCAGATAAACTCAGATAAACAGAAAACGGTCAGAAAATCCAGAATGTTGAATCATCAGAAATCAAATAGAGAATCAGTGAAACACTGAATGCTTCACAGACTGGTCACTTGGAGAGGCAAGGGTTAGGGTTAGGTGACCCAAGTGACCTCACCTCTCGCCCGAAATGTCTCGCTGGAGAGGTACCAGAAGCCGTCCCAACTAGGGACAAGGTGGAAGAGGATGGATGGATGAAACAGTGAATGCATCCTCTGGTTCCTGGATTTCTACTGACATGCAGTAGACAGCGATTGACAAGGTGAGACTAAATACACACGGGGTAACCAAGGGAACGAGACACAGCTGGGAGACAATCAACAGGGAAGACGCAGAGACAGAGACTCAGAGGGAACTGGATAACAGAGAGAAAACTCAAAAATAAACACACAGAAACACGGATCCTGACAGGTGGTTCTGATGGTTCTGTTGGTTCTTATGGTTCTGTTGGTTCTGGTGGTTGTGAGTTAAACCCTTGATGCCTTTTCAGATTATATTCAATAAACTCAAAATTAAAAAATCGATCTGTTTGTTTCTGTCACTTTGAGGAGAAAAACATGGAAATCTTTAGTCATGAAGATGCTCAGCCTCACCAGTCTATGACCTCGTGACCCTGCTGACCTCGTGACCTCATCTCTGGCTGTCCAGGTGAGACAGGGAGATGACGGCCTCCATCGGGTTTTCTTGGCAGGCGTCCCTCAGAGTCGCTGGCCGATGCCAGCTTCGCTTTAGTCTCTGGGTCGGCTGCCATTTTCCTGGCAGCAGACAGTAACGCAGAGTCAACAGGAATATCTGCAAGAAATCATCCATTTCCTTCCCTTGAGGATTAATGAGGAAACTGAACAGGATAAAAATTATGCTGCTACTAAAAACTAAAAGTTGAAACCAACAAAACATGAAGAATCTCAACAATGTTTTCCTCATAGTTTTGGTTTTAGCACATTTGTGGATAAAACACGTTTTATTCCTGGAGATGAATTTGGTTGGTGGATGACGGATGACTTTAAAGCGCAGATAGCGTTCAGCTCTAAGGGAGCAGCGAGGCGGTTCCTGTCCAACGCAGGAACCCAACGGTCCAAACTTCAGTTCTGTTTGTTACTGGGTTCATTAAAACCTATCCATCCATCCATCCATCCATCCATCCATCCATCCATCCATCCATCTTATCCGGGTCAGGTCTCGGGGGCAGCAGCTTCAGAAGGGAGGCCCAGACTTTCCTCTTCCATCTCCTCCAGGAACCCCAAGGCGTTCCCAGGAGAGAGACATTGTCCCTCCAGCATGTCCTGGGTCTTCCCGTCCTCCCAGTGGGACGTGCCATTATAACCTAGTTAAAACAAAACCAAGCACATTCAGCCCAAAGACCAGATGGTTCTGATGGTTCCACATTAATGGAACCATCAGAACCACATTAATGTGAATTCCTGTTTCCACAATAATGATTATCTGAGTTCAGCCTCAAAACCAGCCAGAGACCGGACTGGACTGGACCTGACCGGACTGGACTAAACTTGACTGGACTGGACCTGACCGGACTGGACTAAACCTGACCGGACTGGACCGGACCGTACTGGACTGGACTCAAAGGCAGCTGCCTTCACAGATAATTCCATTAAACCCATCATCATTAAACCTAAAAGGGTACTGGACCTCTGGGTCAAAGGTTAAAGAGAGAAAAAAGGGACTGGAAGATCAGGACATGAGCATGAGGTCACATGTTTGACTCTGGGACTGAACCACGATCTCAGTCATGTTTCCTGATCAAGGACAGACGTGTCTGATGCTTCCTCGGATCATCCATCCATCCATCCATCCATCCATCCATCCATCCATCCATCCATCCATCCATCCATTTTCTAACACCCTGGTCCTCAGTGGGGTCAGGAGCTGCTGCCTCTCCAGCTAACGTTCCGGGCAAGAGGCGGGGTCACCTGGACAGGTCACCTGGACAGGTCGCTAGTCTGTCGCAGGGCAACACAGAGACAGACAGGACACACACACACACACACACACACACACACACACACACACACACACACACACACTCCTAGGGACAATTTAGAGAGGTCAATTAACCTGACAATCATGTTTTTGGACTGTGGCCGGAGTACCCAGAGAAAACCCACCATATACAGAGAGAACATGCAGACTCCAGGCAGAAAGACCGCGAATCAAACCCAGAACATTCTTGCTGCAAGGCAACAGCTCTACTAACTGCACCACTGTGCAGCCTCACTACCTCGGACTAATGCTACTAAAATAAGTTATACATATTATTGATAAAACTGTCATTTCAAGAAGGGAACATTGTAAATAAAGCCTTTCTAACAACATCTCTCAACAATCCATTGTAAAGAAAACCTTTTTCCATGTGAATCAGCTGTTCCTAGTGTGGAGTATGCAAGGATGAACTCTGACGTCCAGGACACGTCCAACTACAGAATGAAGGGTTGTGCGTTTGATGCTGGCTGCCACCAGTCCTTCTTCTTCTTCTCCACATTTAGACTTTTACTGAACGAGTTCTGGAGAACTCTGCTGAAGTGAACAGCGCAGACATCCGTTAGCTGTCATTTCCTCAGTTTCAACTAAAAGATGTTGCCTGGATACCAACTGTGAGCTCCAGCAGTAACTGACCAGTAGCTCCAGTTAGAATCCACTGATCAGACCTGAAACCTGCTCTGATGGTACTGAGCCCGGTTCAGGTTCTGGTTTTGATAGAGGTTTCTGCCTAACATCCTCTCCACTGTCGCCCCCTGCTGGTCAGGAGGAATGATGCTGTGGATCGACCACTCCATGGGTTTCTAAGTAGAATAATAAACTGAGCTGAATGTTCTGACTGATAATTGGAATCAATAGAATACATGATTGATTGGACTGAGGAGTTTCTCCATCTGTTCTGGTCTAGTAAAGTGAAGCATGAACTGCAGCTGAGATGAAATCAGGAGTTTTTCTCCAAGCTTTTGTTGTGCTCTAGTTTCTTTAGCATCTCTGATCGTGTGAGCGTCCAGATAGCTCTTTGTAGTGAAACAGACCCGGCTTACGCGTCCAACAATGCCATCATTTGTTGTTTTGTTCCTCTGCGTCCCCCTGCGGTGTCCATAACACTCGCATTGTAAAGGCTTTGTGATGCGTTTGGTGGTGATGCGACACATTTTTCAATGTGTGGCGGTTCCTCTGAGAAATGTGTCATGTGGTGTGTTTTACCCCCTGAGGACGCCACAGTGTCGCGTTTCACACCAGCACTCACACTTTTTCTGCACACACACACACATAGATCCCAGCAAGTATTGGTTTGCACACACACTCCTGGTCTTCAGGTGTTGTGATTATTGTTGAAACCGTGATCCAGATTTATTGAGCTGTTTTATCTGCGCTGAACCCAGCTGGCTTCATCTGATGGGCTCCCTGGAAACAACGACTTATTATTAACTGTAATAATCAAATCTGACGCACATTCGCTGGCTGCAGGTCGGAGAGGCGCTCGCCTCAAACCACGTGAATGTCAACGTCTGGGGAAGAAGAGCTGAGGTCCAGCTGGCTGGCAGTGCTGAACCCTGGGAATCAAACCAGTCGAAGCTGATGGTGAGAGACCAATTCAACTAGCTGGGTGAGATACAGCAGGGTTCAAAGGTCAATACTAGAAACTGCTGATGAGAGAAGAGGCAGTGGTGATTCAGGCAGCAGAGAGCTGGACCAGTTAAAGCTTACGGGCGATCCATGTGGAAAAACCTCCTAGTGGTGATGCTGCGGAGGGGCGGAACCTGATGGTCGAGGGGCGGAGCCTGATGGTCGAGGGGCGGAGCCTGATGGGCGATGACAGACCAGGAACCTCATGTATGCGCCGTTTTCACACTAAAACTTGCCGTAGGACAAATTTAGAAAAGTGTGGCACACAAAAAAGTCCAGATGTGTCAAGAGGTGGTGGTTGGTGGTGGTGAGGATTGACGCTGAGACCCAGGTTAAGATGATAATGAGGATTTATTGATAGGCTCACAGTCCAGAACAGGCAGCACGGCAGGAAGAAGCAGCAGCTAATGCCGGTAGCAACTGAACAAACAACAAGGACTGACACGAAGAGCTAAAGCAAACCAGGACTTTACAGTTCTACTGGAGAGCTGACATGACACAAAGAGCGAATGCTGGCACAGGACTTCACAGTTCAACTGTGCCGGCAGACTGACTGACAGACACGAAGATGACATCTGACAAGGACCCAAGGAGGAACAGAGACAACAGGGGAGACTAAATACACAAGAGGTAATCAAGAGAACGAGACACAGCTGGGAGACGATTAACGGGGAAGACGCAGAGACAGAGACTCACAGGGAACAGAGAACTCAAAAATAAACACACAGAAACACAGATCCTGACAGTATGAAGCCGTGCTGCGATCAGACCTGCTCACCTTTCTTTTGTAAATCCTGATTTACAGGAAACAGACCTGCTGCTCCGCCTGTCGCCTCCATAAATACATATTAATGTAAATTAGTTTAAATACCTGGAAGTCTGCCGCCAGGTGAAGCAGTAACCATGGCAACGGCCTTGTTTGCAGCAGAATAGTATTTATAATAATAATGTGGCAGTATGGCCTGTAGGCTTTGAACGGCCTATAAAGGCCCTTCCTCACCTGGTTGACATCAGGTTGTTTTCCTTCTGGTTCAGACCTCAGCGTTTGTTGGTGCTGCCCGCTAGTTAACGAGGCTTCATCTCTCTCCATCAAGCTTATTACTTGTGATTTATTTCCATTTTCTGTATAACAGCCGCATATTAATGCGCTCAAACGACGCTTGACGCTCTGATCGCCGATCCATCGTCCTTGTGGTAAGAATCTTCCCACACTCGATGTTTGTTAGCTTAGCTTTAGCTCAACTTCTCATCCAGGCTCCCTGTTTCCTCTTTCCTGTTTCCTCCTTCCTGTTTTCTCCTACTTAGAGCTCAGTGGTAAGTGAAATGCTACTTTTCCTATGCTTTCAGATTCCATTTCTAACATTTATTTTTGATATCCACTGCTGTTTAAAACTAGTATTTTTGATTAAAATGAGAACAATGTGTAATAAATAAAATTGTTGAATTGATTGTACCGGGTCTGTGACTTAAAGGTAACTTTTCAAGTGGAGCCATCACAACTAATTTTATCTTTATTAAAATAGTGTTTTTAAATTTAAGTTACCCATTTTTACCACACTAATAATTATAGATTTTATTTAAAAGGGGCTTTCAGGGCTCATAAGGTCACCTCACAAAACTAAAACGATTAAAGAAAACCTCCAAATGACCAGAACCGGTACTGGTACCAGTGGGCTCCTGCTCAGAGCTCCAGGATGATCAGTCTGATGAATCTAAAGCTGATCAACCATCAGATCAATCTGATTGGTGATCAATCCTCCCTCTGGACCCTTCAGATGTTCTCCATCCTCAGGTAGCGGCTCACCTGGATCAGCTGCTGATGGACCTTCAGAACCAAACCTGGTGGATCCATCTGCTGACCAGAACCAGCCTGTTTTCTCTCCAGTCAGAATGAAATGAGCCACAGATCAGTTATATCTTCATGGTTTCACCATCTTTAGTTTATTTTCTCTATTTTTCAGGATAAATGTGGTTTAGTTTCATCGTTGAAACACTGAAATAGTAAAACCATGAAAATCATCAAGTTTGATGCTTCTGGTCTAAATAATTGAATCAGGTTTCAGTGGATTTATGAGTTTTGACTCTTGGTACTTTATTATTGTTGATAAAGTTTTCACACCAGAGAAAAAGTGTGCATATATTTACACAAACTTTGACGCTACTTTCATTTTCATACATGCTGACTTGTAAAATATGGCGCCGCACATTTTTTGTGCGTTTGCCTCTTTAGACATGAGGCCTCTGGTGATTGTCCTGATGGGTTAGATGGTTGTTGTGAGACCCAAATGTAGGAGACGGCCGTGAAACTGAAGAGTAAAAGATATGGAGAAACAAACTTACAAAAATCCAAGTGAGACATGGCAAAAACAAAAATCCATAGAAGGAAAAGCAGCAAGAAGAATACAAGGAGAATATGGGGCAGACAAAGAACCGGCAAGGAGTGACTAAGTCTGAAGTGCTGAAATACTGGGAGGGTGAAGGCAGAACTAAAGACCTGACTAACTAACTGGTTACAGTGCCAGGAGAGACCAGGGAAACAGGACAAAAATCTAACACTAAAGAATTACTATGAACTACAAATAAATACTAAGAACTGACCTAAAGGACAAAACAGGAACAGGACCAATATAACAAGAATCAGAAAGTAACACAAAGTAATTAAACTAGAAAAAACAAGGCAGCAGAACTAAAACATAACTGATATAAGTATCAGTACCAGAGAAGAGAGCGAGCATCATGATGAATCTGGAGAGTCCATCTGGAAAGTCCTAATCTGGAGCTGCTGCAGCATCGGGCCGACCGTCCAGCAGCCAGTCAGGAACCTTCAGAAATCATTATTCTTGTCCCAATGGGCAAAGGTCACAATAAAAACAACAAAACACCAACAATTAATATTTAGCCAGGGCATTTTGTGTGTGTTTCTATCTGCATTAAGGAACTTTGGTTTCACCTTAATATAGTGACTATTCACAATCTTCATAACCAGAACTTTTTATGTTAAGAGTAAATCCTAGAATAATTATGTGGTGTTTGTGATTTGTGGCTGCCACTGATGAAGGATGGAGGTAAAACCATCTCTGATGTGTGGAAAGGATTCACCGCCCTGTCGAGTCCATGAGCAGCCAGAGCAGAAGGATTATCCGACCCTTAATGCTCATCAGGCCATCTGCCACTTCCTTCACATTCACATGATCTGCAGTGGATCAGGAAACACTGGAGCCTCTAAGTTTGATCCGCTGGAATCAGGAAGAATTCAAACTGAACAAGTCAAAGTTTTTGGTCTCCTACTACCCGACATGTTCAAGAGAAAACAGGTCAGACAGGAGAAATCAGGTAAAAATCCAGGTAAATCAGGCAGTGCAGAGGTCAGTGTGGAAGCCATCTGGACATGGAGGTTTCACCTGATTTACCTGGTCGTGTCACGTCTGCAGCTCCGCTCTCAGAGAGGATTTGGTTTGTGGCAGAAGTGGGGAACTGGGGCAAACTGGGATCTGTGGTCCTGGGCTGACCTTGGTGCTGCGTCTCATTGGTCCAGCTGCAGCTGGAGGTGAGTTCATGCTGCTGGCAGCTGTCAGTCTGTCTCCACCTGCCTGGCTGCTGGATGGCTGCTTCTTCAGGCAGCCACCCAGCTTGGAAGCTGCATTTCTTTCATGTAGATTTAGTTTTTCATTTTTATTCAACTTTACTGGATTGTCTGAGACATCGGAATATATTTTTCCAACATGTCCTTCAGGTGAGTCTATGTCTGAATCCTGCACAGTTAATATCCTGATTTTATTTAGTCTGCAATGGTCTTCATGTTTCGGTTACTGACAGAAATGCGTTGCATAAACTTTTCACTGGAATCTGATTAGAAGATCAGCAGGTGCTGCCTCTCTGCCTCGTCATGTCCGGCTGCGCGTCTGACTGACGGTGCGTCGCCGTCAGCAGGAAAGCCCCCTGGGCATCAATCAGGCCACTGAGTCAAGGGAAAACATGCTGGGAACATGCAGTGTGTCAGGCTCATTAAGAAGCAAAGCAGCATTTATCCACCGCTGAGAGGAAACAGTGAATCACTGAGCTGCTGTTCCATAACCTGCAGCTAAAACAGCCAGAAAGGCTTCAGGCAGGTTTTGGTGAGAACTGTAGAAAGTTGGAGATATTTTCTTGGAAACTTTCAGGATGTTTGTGATGATGAAATTGAGAGGAATTAGCAATAAAACACTGGAAACAGCATGAAGAACAGGCCTCATCCCAGGAAGTTCCTGCAGACGAGAAACCACAAATTAAAACGTGTGGCTGATCTGATCTGACTCAACAGGAAGGAGAATTAGTGGACTTCCCAAAGGTCTGACCATTCCTGTTAACTTTACTTTAAGGTTAATCACATCTAATCAATCTTTAATGTCTATTCAGCAGATTTTTATCCTGTGGACGTTATCTTCATATTTCTAGTACAGAAAAAAACAAATGTAAATAGCTGAATTCAGTTCAGTAAATTGTGTCACAAAAACAGATTTATTTCAACAGCTGGAAATTAAAAGCATTTAAACATAAAAAACTTTAGCACCAAGAATAATAAACATTCACTTAAAATGATCCAGCATTAATAAAAAAGTATTTTATATGTTGCAAAACATCAAAACAAAACAGAAACACTAAGTTATTGTCATGATTTGTGTTTGTGAGCAGTGAGGGAGACGCAGACAGGCTCTGGTTGTCATAATGAAAATGAAGATCATTTAATGATAAATCCATAACAAGTGTTATAATTACATATTTTCTTATTATGAATTTAATATTATTATACACAAGCCAACCAGGGGAGCACAAGGAACAGGTGGGACGACGTGGAGTGACAAGCAAAGGACGGGGATCCGACAGGAGACAAAGACTCAGGGAGGGTAATCAAGGAAAGAGACACAGCTGGGACAATCAACAGGGAAGATGGGAACAGGACTAAACCCAGAAAACCTCGAAAATAAATGCACTGAAAACACAGAACAGAACAGATATGAGCAAAAATGAGAGTTAAAAATCCAACATGTCTGAAAGTCTGGGGAGGACATGTTGGATCCATCCATCTGATCGTTATGAATGCAGTAACTCAGAGCCATTGAACAGCGCTATTAGACATCATGGTGGCCGTTCCCACTCCCATCATGGCGGCCGTTCCCTCTCCCATCATGGCGGCCGTTCCCACTACCTGCAGCAGAGCTCTATGCCGGGTTTCATCTTCCCTCATAAAGGGATATGAGCAGTAGCGAGTGGCGACCTTGCCGCCACTGAGAGAACAATACGAGCTCTAGTCCTTAAATGAAATGTAACCAGTGAAACTGGAGATGACATCACAGACATGCCAGAAACACTGTTGTACCCTGGGCAGAAGGTCAGCATCAAACAGCTGAAACAGGAATCTATGAATTTGTTTGACTGAGGGGCTGATTGATCTGATCGATCTCATCGATTGGTTATTGCTTCCTCTCCAACACCGCTACCCTTCAGTTCCCAGGGACAGACACACTTAAAGGACATTTTCAACTTAAAGTGTTGCATTTTTTACAGAAGAGAACATTTTAAAATCTTAGATATTATTAGAGATGCACCATATTGGATTTTTGGTTGATATATGATTTGCCGATATACTAAAACTCGTAATAACTGATACTGATACCGATGAACTACTGGTGAGGGTGTTTTTGTCTGTGGTTAACTGATCTCTTGCTTTCCCTTTTGGCCGCCATGAACTCATCATGACGGTCAGAGTGGTGGTTCTTTGGTTAATCAGGTTCAAAGTGCTATAGAACTTTGCTGTTGCTCCTTCTTTTTTGCTGATGCTGAGCCGTCATTGCAAACAGCAGTTAGGGTTAGGGGTTAGGTTCCCTTGGTCCTGCTGTATCACCATGGTCAGATTAGACACCATGACGTTGTTACTCACACTTTTTATATCGGTGAATTACTTTGATGGAAAAGCCCATGTTTGATATAAAAGTTTACAGCCAATATCAGTCGATGTCGATACCATGCCGATAATATTGTGTATTCCTAGATATTATAATTTATAGTAAGTAGTGTATGGCCTCTGGCTGGTCTGTTAGTAGACAGGAAACTCCTTGCTGACTTTGGCAGACCTACTGTCCTCCTTTCAGCTAATCTGACTTGGAAACCGCCACTGGATCAGAACCAACCTGATGCTCCAACTCCAGGATACAACCTGGACGGCGATCAGACCAGATTAGCTCGTGCCACCGTGGTGACGACCCAGACAGGAACGTGACCTAATGCAACAGGATTCCTGCCCTGACTACGATGGCGTTAGCCTCGTTTGGCTGCTATTAGCGAGGGAGACCCAGCCGGGTCATCAGGGTCGGGGTCACTGACAGGATTGGGTTCCCTTTGAGCCTAATCTCCCTGGAAAGACTCTGACCTGGCAGTGACCCTGCTTGGGGAAGATAATGGCTTTGTACTTGTTTAACGCCTCATGAAGTCCAGAGGACGTTACACTACTGTCATTCGCCCTTCCACACACTCACCACGCCGATGGTGGCAAACTACTGCATAGTAGGCACAGCTGCCCTGGGGCAGTCTGACAGAAGCCAGGCTGCCATGCACCGGCACCTGCTGAGTCCTCTGACCCCCACCATCAGACGAGGTGGGTGGAGTGTCTATTCCTGCGTGGAGCATGGTTCGAACCAGCAACCCACCGACTACTTATACCACCATCGCCCCAATGCCAGGTCCTTGACTTCCTGCAATAGTTTCTGTAAATGTCTGAAGCAATCCTTCAACAATGTGTTGTGGTCTGGTTCTAGTCCCAGCCTGGACCGGTATCGACTCGGTGTTGTCTTGGCGTGGACAGTTGGCCGTCTGATCCGTCCTGTCTGCTCTGAATCTGGAATTAGTGGCAGAGCTAATAAAGCTGATTAAAGGTTTGATCCCAGCAGCTGGTGGCGCCAGCGGCTCAGACCAAACCAAGTCCCAGGTAGAACGGGGATCGAACCAGCAACGGGCCAAATGCTCTTATAACCACTGCAGTGGTGAACTGTGTTTCAAAAACCAGTCGACTGAAGTTTACAATAATTTATTACATTAAGTTCAGAAAAGATGCGATAGGCAGTGTCTAAGCCTTAAAACCAGCGGTAGAACAGACTTTATAAAAGAGATTAAATAAATAGCATCACGGTCAGTAAAAGTCTCCTAGCTAAAGCGGGGTGTGGTCCTCCAGCCCGGACACCAGACCTGGAGGCTCCATGGCTGGAGCCACGCCTCGGATAGCCGACCCCCTCAGCTCCTGGTGTGGGTCTTCACCCCCAGTTGTCTTTTAAACAGGGGCCCTTGGGGGCCCCATCAGTAGGAGTCTCATGGGTGGGAATCACAGCGTCAGACAAATATACAGAAATAATGTGCAACACAAACCCAAATGGATCCAAAATGATTAAAATCAGTCAATAACACAGAAAAGTTAAATAACATGAATCAATATTCATGTTATTGATATATCAATATCAATGGTTTTGGTGATGCACTCGTCAAATTGTAATGTTTGTTCTCAGTTGTTGACTGGAGTTTTTCATGATTGTTGCTGAAATGTGTGATACTAATAAACTTGATCGATTGACTGATTGATGAATGCTTTGATTTTATCTCGTTTGCTGTTTAACAAGCTAATCTATCCAGATACTTTATAATATTCATAAAAAGCCTGCCAGATAGCATCATTGAGACGTTTCACAGAAACATTATCTGTTATGACCATGTTTGCAAAACTCTGGTCTTTAAAATGTTGCGTTGCTGATGAGTTCCTGACCCGAAGCGTCCTGCAGACGGAGGGGAACATTTCAGAACTTGCAGCTTAACAACATTTGACTCTATTAAAAACATTTTCTACTAACTTAAAATCTCTTAGATTGTCAAACATGCAGCACTTATCATGTGATGCTCATTTTTATTTTACTTTTTTCTTTTTATATATTGTTTGTATTGTGGTTAAGTTTTGTACTATGTTGGTTTTTTTTTTAATTGTATCTTGACATACTCCTTTTAGATAAAAAAATGCTTTTTGTTTATTATCTGTTTTAACGTGTTGGAGAGACTAGATGAAAACTGGTCTTTATGTCTTACTCTAACAGTTTATGTTGTGTATTTTCCCTTTTGAAATAAATAAGCAGCAACCACTAAAGAGCAATGTGATAAAAAGGAAACTTCTAGCCCTGCAGCTGCCCAACGAACAACACTTGGTCTAGACTAGAATACTTTTAGTAGCGCAGCATAAACTCCAAGCTTGTTTGTAACCAACAAAAGAAACGTTTGAAACCTGCAAACTTCTAGAATCATGTAACACGGATTTTTACAACCATCGGAAAAATTTTACTCAGAAAATGAATCAGTTAACTTGATTGTCCACAACTCATCTTAGAATGTTGATGCGTCTTTATTAAGCAAACTTTCTAGTAGAGTTAAGCAACAAAACAAATTTAATAATCAATGATTGTAGATCCAAAATAAAACTCTAAATCACCTTTCCCTACTCTGAGTTGCTAATTTACTGAGCGAGGCTTCATGATGGTGAATGAAAACCAGAGTCTTTATTGTCCTTGGATGCTGACTTGCTGAATCTCCTGAGTGTATGCAAAGTGGAACCTGTTGTCAGGACAGTTCAGCTCTTCATCAGCGGTGAGACCTTCGTCCTTTGACCAGGTCCAAGTGCAGCTGATACAGATCTACATATTGGCAAAATAAATATTTTCAATTTAAAGATATTTGCTGCTAAAATGTTGAATAACTAGCTTTAGCAGCTACTGTGGATGCTGACATTGGCATTAGCAACTGCCTGTTTAGCATTGACCTGCTATTTTATGCTAGCATACCTTCTGATAGGCTAACTCCTTTTAGCACAACTTGAACATAGCAACAGCAGCTTCATCATCTACTGCTGTCGTTAGCAACAGCTGCTGGGCGTCAGATTTATAAACATACCAGAAACATGAATATAAAAGTGGAAACTTTAGTATGTAAAAAAAACATGATTAAATGGAATAAAAGTTTTAACGTAAAAATCTATGTAACTGATTATTGATGCTGAGAGAGGAGATGCTGAGAGAGGAGAGAGAGCCATCTCCTCTCTCCTCTCTCCTCTCTCACCCTTCATGGTGTCACCCAGGGTTTTGGTGACACCATGAAGACCCTGCAGCTGGTTCTGCTCCGTTCCTGGCTGCTAACATTGACGACCATCACACCATATTAACATTAGCTGCACTGGATTCTGGACCCTTTACTGTCTCCAGCTGGCTGTCAGGTTCTGCCTGGAGGAAATCCTCCTGAAGGCCAGACTAACCGTCTCACTACAATGTGAAAAAGTTGGATTGTTTTCAACCAGAGAAAACTCTTCTTAAACGTTTATTCTTGAAACCCCTAACTACTTTGGTATTCAACCTGCCTACAACGTCACTGTTTCTACATGTTGTCACCTGTAGAAACCTAAGTGACAGACACAGAGTGGATGAAAGTATGAATCATCTCAATTCTCTACAAATAAAACCCGGGTCCCCATCGTCTCCACATAAAGGGTCTTTTGTCTCTTCTGTCTTTGGACTTGTTTCACTTTAAAATTGTTTCGAGTTCTTGAAAACAACACAGCCGTTTCCTTCAGTCACACCCATCTGGAAATATGCTAATCATGTCAGTAAGTCATCCCCATCAATAAATATTCTCCTAATAACTTTTCCTTTTAATCCTGCTTGACCCTACGGCAACACTGAGGTGAAAAGAAGGAGAAGATATCAGGAAAGAACAGAAACAACCAGCTAACAGTTTTTGCTAAACATTAGACCAGTGTTTCTCCATCCTAGTCCTGGTGTTTCTCCACCTTGTTTCTCCACCTGGTCCTCAGCACCTGCATGTTCTAGATGAGCCTCTGTTCCAGAGCAGCTGATCCAAATGACTGAATGACCATCAGGATCTGCAGACGCATGTTAATCACCCAGTGATCCAATCCAGATAGCAGATGGGAAACAGCTGAAACATGGGTGTCCACAGTGGGTCCTGGAGGCATCCTGCATTAGTTTTCTCCCTAGTGGTAGCAACAGCCTCCTCAGCAAGTCAGTGCTCTGCTTAGGCCATCTAACAAGCCATCATTTGATGCAGGTGTGCTAAACCAGGGAGAGAACTAAAATGTTATACCTGTTTTAAAGTGCTATATAAACAAAACATGCAGGATGGGGGCCTGAGGACCAGGGTGGAGAAACACTGAGCTAGACTAAAAAACAAAGAATTGTCAGAATCCACAGCATAATCAGATTTACTTTTGTTGAAGTTGCTCTGAAAGAAAGAAAACAGGAAAAATGTGCAGGTGAGTGAGGAGAGGAATGGAGGGAAAGAGAAACAACAAACATGGAAACTGGAAACAAAAGGAAAACCTCAGGAATGTTGTTTTCCACCGACCTGGTGAAGAACGAAAGGTCCTCCATGTAAAGTCTTGATGGCAAGTCAGAAACAGATGTTGCAATAAAATCTCTATTTTTGTTTTTGATTTGCCAAGATTTTCAAAACCCTAAATAAAAATGAATTGTTTTACCTACGTTCTCTCCACCAATCAGGGATCGCTTTCTTTGTCTTTTTTTTTTTTTTACCAGATTTTAATCTTTGTGAAACTGATCTCCTCTGAGTTTTGGATGCTGGTTATTATAGCAAAAAGAGACGTTAGAAGCTGTGGTGTGTTTCCCCAGCTGAGCTGGTTCAGGCTCCTCTGTTAACAAAGACATAACGGAAACATTGAAATATCATCTGAACAAAAGAGAAAATCCTCCACAGGGTTCCTGTTAGATTTGAACGTGAACCATTTCAAATTTTGAAAGATGTTTCTGTGTTCATTGCCAAGTTGTTGGTATGGGAGGCGCATGTGCAGCTAATTTATTTATGGGTAAATTAGAAGATGATCATGTGAGTCATAATAATCATTTTGAGCCTTTGATACATAAATGACATATTTTCGATTTTTCAGGCAGCAGAAACTTTGAATTCCTTCTAAATTCTTTTCCATTTTGTACTTTTTAGTAGATCAGACTGGAAGAGATTTTGACTATACACTTAGATTTGTAATACTAGGAACAACTGTAGAAAATGTTTGAAATTTCACCAAACCCAGATCAACACTGAAGAATCCTACTTTTGGTTTTGTTTTAAGAGTTTTCTGTAACATACTTTGTTCCACACTAAAACCTGTACTGTCTCTTTAAGAGAGCTCAGTTATGACGTCACTGTTGACGCTAGGCTGCCTGAGAAGAGGTAGGAAGTTTCCTCGGCTCTTTAAGCTCATGTTTTATTAATTATACAACAAAATGGAACTACGATACATGCAGCTGTGAATATTTATATGTTTTAAACATTTTCCTGAGTTTAGAGCAGGTGTTGCTAAGCGACAGCCATCGGGTTTCTCCTGCATCCAGCTCCTTTCTTCAACTGAACTCAAATCCAGGTTAACGGAGAAAAACATCCAGGCTCAGTTTACTAACAATCCATGAGGACCACTTCCTGAGAAAATGGTGAGGAAGTCAAAAGTGTAGATTGTGCCTCCTCTCTAAGATTAAATCTGATTTCCTGTGTGACCCACTCAGGTTTCAGGGGTTTCCTTCTAACCAGAGGTCAGGCCAGACGTTACAGCTTTCCTCTTGTTGCTGTTCTCAGTGTGACGATAAAATGTCTTCCTTCAGCCTCAGACAGAATGTTTTCTATTTCACACTTAATCACTTGCTGAGCTCAATATTTGTATCTGTTGAAATGTCCTTGCAGTCTGATTTATAAACTAAGAGAATTAAAGCTAATGTTGACACATTTCACGGCGGCTGGCCTTAGTTAATATTGGGTCTCATAGAGAAGTGACAAACTCATTTTGATCCATTACAGAAAAGCCTGAAGGACTTCATAAAGTTATGCTGCTGAACTGATTCCTTAGTCATTTCAAACAGTCATAAAATCTCAGCTGATTTCAAGAAGTTTCTCTTTCTGCTGTTGAGACATTCAGCAGATCCTTGATGCTTAGCAGAGATTCGAATCTCCTCCTTCATCCAGCATGTGACTGACGACTCACCACGTTGCTTCGCGGCTCTAATTATCCTCTGCTGTTTACTTCCACTGAACTCAAAGAAAATCCAGCAGGATGGGATGGGTGTAACCACGGCGAGGGATATCAGACATGCAGCGACACGAACTGCCAGATTCCAGGTGATGTTCCTGTAAAAAGCAAGAAAACAAAGGCTGCTAAAAATACACGCCACTAATCTTCCTCTGAGCTAAATGTGACTGTAGGTGGAATTAATGACCCCACATTTTAAAGGAACCAACATCCAGATGATTCCAGAAACACGACTGTTAATTGTGTTTAGTGATTGTTAATGTTGAGACATTCAGAGATTTTATTAATGTTAAAAATGTTATTTAAATCATTCAGTGTTTTTATATAAGGTTATAACTGACAAAGGGGCTTGCAAAAGTATTCACACCCCTTGAATTTTTCTATATTTTGTCACATTGCAAACATAAATCCTGTCATTGGAATAAAGGCAGTTTGTCGCACTGAGAGAAAAAATTGCTCATATTTGTGGACACCACACTTTAAAATGTTATAAAAAATATTTTGAATCATGTATAATTTCTTTCTACTTTACAATTATAAACCACCTTGTGTTAATTCTTGACATCAAATTCCAATGAAATACATTTGTGGTTGTATTGTGACAAAATATGGAAAAGGGGTTTGAATACTTCTGCGAGCCACTCGGCAGGGATGTGCAGCTGAGTAGGATGAGCTTTAAAATGTACTTAGTGTTCTTGTTTATTCAACATTAAGAAGATACGGATCACCTCCTACTTCATCTCCGCTTACTGCACTAACGTCCTGCCTGGAGGAGATCAAGACTTGGATGAACCAGAACTTTCTTCAGTTGAACTTTTCCAAAACCGAGGCCAGACTGATCGGAACGCCTCACCAGGTTCAATCCTCGACTCTGACCAGTATTTCATTCTCTGGACAAGACATTCCCATTTCCTCCGCTGTTACAAACCTTGGAGTTCGAATGGACTCTCACCTCACATTTGAAAATCACATTAAGCACCTGTTTAAAACCTGTTTTTTTCATCTTCGCAATATTTCCAAACTTCGTTCATCTCTCTCCCGCTCGGATGCTGAGACCCTCATCCAGCCTTTGTCTCCTCCAGAGTTGACTACTGTAACTTGCTGCTCATCGGAGTCCACTGAAAACACCTTCAGAGGCTTCAGTACATTCAAAACAGAGCTGCCAGAATCCTAGTGAGGCTCGTAAATTCGACCACATCACTCCTGCTCTTCACAAGCTTCACTGGCTTCCTGTTACCTATAGGATTCAATATAAAATTGCACTTATCACCTATCACTGTCTATATGGAACCTCACCGGATTACCTGAAGGACCTCCTCACTTCACATTCACCTTCTAGACCCCTACGATCCCAAGCCTGCAATCTTCTCCACCTTCCTCGACTATGGGTGATGGAGCCTTTGCTGTGGCTCCTCGTCTATGGATTCTCTCCCTGACTATTTGAGAGCCTCACAATTATTGTCTGATTTTAAACTGGCTTGAAAACTTTCCTTTTTAGACAAGCCTTCCCCACTTTTAAATGACAGTTGTTTGTTTTTGTTTTTTTTAAATTGTCTTTGATAGCTGATTTTATGAATTTAGATGCACCATGTAGCACTTTGAGATTTTTATTAATGAAAAGTGCATTATAAATTAAATTTATTATTATTATTATTATTATTATAACAGATTCAGTACCTCAGAGCAGAAAGTAGATGTGCAATAATAGCAGAAGATGTATTTAAAAATGTGTAGAGAAAATGGTCACTAAAATAAAATCCAGGGTGTCCGAACTCCTCTTTAGTAAGGTTAGGTAATTTTATTTTTATAGCACATTTTCAGCAACAAGGCAATTCAAAGTGCTTTACAAAAAGGAAATACAAACAAAATAAACCAAAGGATCAATTGCAATTCTAACATCTGCTGGGAGGAAGGATCTGTGGTAACGCAGCTTTGTGCACCGAGGATGCAGTCTGTCTTCATAAAGTTATGACCCAAAACAAGAGTTTTACTGACAGAAAATTTTATTTTACTTTTGAAACTTGCAACTTCTGTTAAAAGCAGATGTTCAGTGTAGTTCCCTGGCATTTGTCTGATTCCCATCGCTATGACGACCTGAGGAAACACCAGCAGAAAAGCTTCACAACTGTAATGAAACATCAGAAGAAATGTGGTGATTAGATTCACATTCTGTTGCAGAGAGCAACACCAGGCTGACAGGATGAATATGTTGATGGAAACAAAACATGTTGTAAAATAATATTCTGGAGGTCAATGACAACAAATGAGGTGAAGAAGAACGTGAAACAAACATTTGTTTAAAGATGGAATATGTAGAGGCATAATATTTGTATTCAATAATTGAATCTGAAGATACAGACAGAAATATTATGGGATAATTCAGAACAGAGCAGATTCATGGCCTAGTCAAAGTCTAGACCTGAATCCAGCAGAGAATCTGAAAAAGATATCCTCTATTGATACGGACCGATCTGGAAACGCTCGGCTGAATCAGACGGGATAAAAAATTAAACTGATTTTCCTTCCACTATTTTTATCGTTGCTCTGTGACATAACAACCAAGCAGCTCCTCTGAAGCTGCGACCACATCAAAAGTGAAAGCTTCGTTATATTTTGTTGGTTGTTTTTTATTCATTTTTAAATTAAAAACGTCTGAAATGTTCTTCCTTCTGACAAAACGTCAGATATCTGTCTTCATCAAGTCCTTTTTGAACGTCTGTGTTCGGCTTTAATTCTTTGTGTCAAACTGAAGCTGCGTCAGTCAGTCAGGAGGAAGTTTGACTCGGATCAAGAGAAAAACGGATCTGTTGGTGATGACCTCTGAAACATCTTCAGTATAGAGAAACTAATCATGCGCATTGCTAATTTCTTCCACACTGGCCATACATGTTTTGGTAGCATTTTAATGAACCAACAATGATGGTTCATTAAAATGCATATTTAATTATTTTAGTGTAACACAGATGAGAAGGGTATTTTTTATATATTAGATGAATGGACCAATAGGTTCGTGGTGGGGTGTTTAAATGACACACAAAGGCAGTTAAATGAATTTAAAGAACTGGATTTAGTGACATAAACCATAGAATTGACAAACAGTTGTACAAGACACACAATTATGAAAATAAAATTACACACAATAAAATACAAGAAATAATAAAAATACTTGGCCAAGTGCTAGTTCTCAGTTTTAAATATTTTGGGTGCACCTGGTAATGTGAATTCTAAATAGTAATAGGCAACAGATAATCAATTTCAGCTCCAATTAGGTTCAACTCACACCGTTCACATGAGGAGAATTTCCTACACAGCAGTTTGTGATAAAGTTCCACATAAAAACTGGTCCAAAAGGTCAGAAACTCCAGGATTAAACAATAAGAGTGAAAAATGTCAGTCAGTAACCAGCTGTGTGTGAAGATGTGAGTGAAACAGGTCCACCAGCAGGACTCCAAAAGGAAAGTAACGAATCCAGATCTTTCCAAGTCCAGGTTGAAGACTCGCCATCAACTCTCAGGAGGAATCCACCTAAAAAACCTGACCTGTCAACAGACAGGACCAGCAGAATAATACATTAAATAGTTCAGATAAACAATATTATTCAACAAAAACTGTGATAAACACAACAGAAACCCAAATGAAAGGCACAGAATATCTCAATGCGACACGTTTACACGTCAGTTTTTTTTGAGTCAGTTGATACCGGTGCTGAGCCCCAGTTTTTTCCACTCTGCCTTGCTGCCTGCCTGTTTGACTGTCGAGCTTCTTCAATAAATTCACCATTTTCATCTTATCTGGGTTTCCTGCGTTCACTCCTCACCATCAACCACCACAAATCATGACAGTCAGACATGTTTAACTTCCTGTCACACCGGGCAGTAATCCATGTGAACCTGGATTACTGCCAGGTTCACATGCAGTGGAGAAGCTTCATTCAAAGTTTGTGATAACTTTACATTTATTTAGTTGACTCTTATCAGATCATCAGTTGCTCCGACATCTCTTTCATATCCCAGTTATTTTGAGAAAAACCACTTCACTGAAATAAATCATTGTTAGCATGAGATGGATCTGCATCAAGCCCTAAAAACTTGCAGGTCTGATTCCACTAACATATGAAATCTGGTGGATTTATGAGGAAAGGCAGAGAAGATCCAGCAGACGATGATGAATCTGAGCTAAATTAAGCTTGGAGACTGGGAGGCAGAGAAGAAGGCTTCACTAACAGCTTGGTTTTTATTTCAAAACATAAACACAACTTGAGTCTAAAAGAAACTTCAATTTCAGTTTTTGACCAAATCTGGAGCACGCAGTGAAAAAGATTGATGGTTTTTCACCAGTATTTGTAATGTGACAGTAAATGTTGTACTTACTGACTGACAGCTAAAACGTGGTCTGACATCACCACTGACATCACTACCACAGTTTATTCGGGTCTGAATGCTAAATGCTAGACTGGAACAATACAGGAAGTCAGTCATCCTGTTTACATAAACCTTAAAATTTCACAAATTAAAATTACCAAAATAAACTTGGCTAATGGAAACAGCAATTTTGAAAAATTCTGTTTTTTTGGTAAAAGTTTTTGCACTAGAGTCAGGCAGTTTTTCAGCCATATCAAAATAGATTTTGCAAAACTGCAATGGAAACATGTTTTTAATAGGACGAGTCACATGACCAACAGCCGGACATTGCTGCTGAACAAAACAATGTAGAAGACGACAAGAAGCGGTCGGAGGACGAGGCCTGTTTTTATTTTTTTCTGGCTCCTCTGGTTGCTGGTAAAATTCACAGCATCAGTTAAGAAAACTTTGAGTCGTTCCAACATGTTGAATCCAGAACTTTTCTGGGCAACATGCAGGTTGCTCATCCCAAGTTTCCGATTTGCTTATGGGCGAATGAGACTGGTTGAATGCAGAAAAGTTCAATATTGATTGTTCTGTTCGTCAGAAAGCAGAAACTCTGAGGCAGCAAATAAACTGCCGCCTTCCAGTCGGACACGTCTGAATCTCCTCATCATTTGGAATCTCTCCTTCTGACCTCAGCCCCATTTCTCTCCTGAGCCCCCCCTCACAGAGGAACCGTGGGGGGGGGGGGGCATCCCACCTGCAGAGACAATAATATTTTAAATCCATATTAGCGCTTGTTCCCAAATGCTTTGGCTGACAGATGGTTTCCTGAAATCCCCCAGACTCCCAGCACTTCACCCTGAGGTGGACTTTATTGGTTTTCATATTCTTCAAAAATATTTTATAAAAGTCTGATATATAAAAATATATATTATTATGATTCTTTGTGATTTAAAACTTTAACTTAATAGTTACACGTATGGATATGTTATTTTGAATCCCTGTGTTTTCCTGTTAGAATGACAGAAAAACAAAAAGCTGTGGCTGAAGATGAAAAACCATCCGACGCTTCAGGAGCTGAACCAATCAGACTTCCTCCAATCAGCCAGTTTACAGTTCAGAGGTTTTCCTCAGCTGGATGTTCAGGAAGGAGAGCTGCACCAAGGTGGCGCTGAGCAGGAAGTGGATGCAGGAAGTGGATGGGTCTTAGCCTGTTGCTCTGCCTGTTGCTCTGCCTGCTGCAGTCTGTCGCAGGGGTCCTGCCAGGATTATTTGGCAGCTGGATGACGTGCAGAGTTAGTTTTGCTCCAAACAGTATTCAGAATCTATTCTATCAGAATCAAATTCTACCTGAGCTGTGGATCTCTGCAGGTCCTCCAGAGTCACTGTGGTCCTCTTGGTTGCATCTCTGAGTAAAGCAAAATGTCAATGCCTCATGTTTTCTGCGGGCTCTGGGCAACCAGCTGGATTATTTTATTTAGGGGCGTCAGGGAAAAATTATTTGAATATAAGCTGCTGGTTTTATAAAATCCATTAGAAACCATGAATCATTTTTCATTCACCTCACATTTCTGCTTTACTTGTTGATAAAATATTCATAAAACATATTGAAGTTTGTAAAATCTGAAATAGTGTAAGGAGTATGTAAACTTTTCACAGTAAAATAAGATTTATGCTTTTTCTGCAAGTACAAAATTTAAGAAATGTCCCATGAAAAAATGTTGGTGTCCTGCAGTGAGGACTGGCATGTCAAGGAGCCGGTCGGGTCCTTTAACACGGAGATGAACAGAAACAGAAATTAAATAAGGAAATGAAAGTATGTCAGGTACTGTATGGTGGTTATGTGTGGCTTAGAGCATAAAGCTAATCTGGTCATGCTGAGCTGATTCAGCTCTGCATCCAGACTGTTAATGTTAGATACATGTTCAGTCTCTCTAAATTATGATTGAATTTTCATCAGTTATGATGTTCAGCAGGTTCCAAACTGGCTGTTAAAGAAGGACTTTAGTCATACAAACGACAGCATCACTAAAGCTATTGAGTCCAAGAACTTCCCCCTAAAACATTAGCATGAATATATTTACACCCCAGCAATAAAACCTTGCAGATTCCATTCCATAAAATCCTAGGTTTCCATCTGTCCCAAACTGCTTCATAAACCTGAGTGAACCTCCAAACCCAGCAGATTAACGACGGCTGACGTCAGAGCGCCGCTCTTCAGTCTGGCGATAAACAACGCCTCACTGTAACCCGGAGTGGCTCTGTCACTTTTTATTACTGCCAAAATTCAGCTGAACACTTTGACTGTTATCCCTGCTGGAGGAATCGTTAAAGTTACAATCGTCTGATTTTTAAAGCTTCAGGTTTTATTTAGTAAAAGCCACCATTTAAATGCTTAAATGTCTCTTTTATACAGAAACAGACTGCATGTGTGTTATTCTGCTGCAGACAGAACTCAGTCAGACTCAACATGAACAATTAATGAAATCAGCATGTCAATAAGAATTTATGAACTTGACTTTAATGATGGTTTGGATTGAACTGATACACTGAAACCTGTAAGAATGATAAATACAAACTAATATATATCAAGAGGATTTAATGTATAAAATAAAGACAGAGAAAAGCTATTTTCCTCCTCATTTCCATCCTTGACAGTTGGTTCATCCTGCAGCAGCATCTTCACATCAACTGACGTTAGAAGAACCACTGCAGACGAAAAGCTGCAGCTCAAATGTCTGATTGAATTTAAAAGATTTTACATAAGAAGTTTTGAGACAGTATTTGCTTGAGTCGAATAGAGCAGAGGCCTCCCAATGTCCTGAAAAGTTTAGTTTAGTTTAGTTACGCAGCACCGATCAGCTCCTCCGTCTGCTGATGACCAGACTCAGGCGTCTGCAGCAACATGTAGAGAGATGAGGCAGAAACAAACCAACCTCTGCTGCTCACTTTGTGATCCGATCCGTCTGTCTTCAGATGTCACCGATCTAAACTTTAACTTTGTATCTCTCTCTCCTGAAACACTGAATAATACAAATAAGAGAAGAAACCCAGAAATGATCCTGATGTGCAGTTTGTAATGGTGCCTCCATCAGTGCTTGATGAAAATCTGATGATCTGGAGTTTTTAATGGCATTTTGCAATAAAATTATTTGATGTTGAGTCTTCCTTTAATGTTTTCTGATCAGCAGAGCCCTGATAATATTTTTTTTTTTTTACTAATTTACTAATTTGATTGGTGGACATCAGCATTGTCTTTACAGATAAATAAAACAGCAGAATATTAGTGGAATATTTTGTGCAGACTGTTATGAAACTGGCCTGTTAACTAAAGTTGTACATTTTCATGCACAACTTGAAATAAAGATCAGAGTTTTTCCACTGATCTTCTGTCAGTTGTTCTTCTAAAATTCAATTACAAAGTAATTACAGATTACCCCCAACCTTTCCATAATCCTTTGCCAATCTGCCCTCAGCCTCCCTAATTACCCTTGCAACTCCATCCCCAACTGCCCCTGTTGCCCCCATGCCGACTCGCAGGAGGCAGCTTCCAGGCTGTTGGTTCCACGTTGGGGCAGGAGAGTTTCTGCTTCCAGCTGAAGTTTGGCTCAGTTACTGAACTGCTGAACTCCATCAGGTCCTTTTCTTTCCAGAGGCAGAAAACTGTAAAGTTGGAATAAAAACAGAAACTTCATAAAAACTCCATAATACTATAATACTATTCAGATTGAGGTTTTCAACCTGAAAAACTCAATGTCCAGTTTTTTGCTACATTTCCAAGATTTTTACATGATAAAAACACAAAAATATGACATTACTGTGGTAAATTAAAGTTATAACTATATAAATCTAAATATAATAATAATCCAGACCAGAATAATTAATCTTCCAATTATCATTTATGAAAGGCGGCGCTGAACAGTTGAGTTTTATCCTTGATTTAAAGGAACTGTTTTTCAGCTGTTTTGCAGTTTTCTGGAGTGTTGCTCCAGATCTGAGTTGTTCCATAGAGAGACTTTAAATAAATCACTGAATGGATCAAAGATCTGCTGCTGCTGGATCAACGTAAGACCTCTAACGTTCTGGTTCTGGTTCTGCTCTGCCTCCAGAACCAGAACCAATCATGGAGCAGCAGCATTCAGCTTCTATGCACCAAAATCTGGAACAAACTTCCAGAAAACTGCCAACCAGCTGAAACCCTGAGTTGCTTTCAGGCTAAGGCATAGAGCTGCTTTGATCAATAAGAACCGAATATTGATAAATATCAATTATATTGATTTTAATGATGCATTTGACAAAAAGTAACATTGACTTTCACAACTTAATTATATTTTTCTGTGAAGCATTTTGAGCAGCTGATTAACGGCAGCAACTCAAAATTCATTCAATTATTAAATCTTCTGAGATAAAACTGAATCTGTCTGATAGATCACAACCGCTGACCTTTAACCCCTAGGCTAGCTTTCCTTGGATATTGTGACTTTCCTTCTGAACCTGTGTGTTGGACTCCTGTCCTTTGTGTTGGACTCCTGTCCCCTTTGTTGGACTCCTGTCCCCTCTGTTGGATGCCTGTCCTTTGTTTTGGGCACCTGTCCCTCCTGTTGGACATCCTGTGAAACTCACAGGTTGACTCCATCTCAAGCCACTGAAGGACAGGAAGGAGGCCTGGACCCCTCCAATAAACCGTCCTCTGCAGGGGTGCGGGCCGGCGGTGACCCCAGCTGACCCCTGGCCCATGTCGCTGTAATAAGTGCTGCCCTCCCCAGTGGTAACAGAATGGTCAAACATGATGTCAGGGGTAATTAAGGTCCAAATGCCCCTGACCCTGATATAATCCCTGTTGAAAGGATCTCCAACTGTTTGCTGTGATTAACAAGGAGCTGCTGGTTTGTTGGCCCGATTTTTATCACCACATAAAGTTTCCTACAAAAGCAACAGAAATGTCCTCAGCAGACAACAAGGCGGTTCTCTGACTGAACGTGTTAGAACGCCCTCACCCTCTTGAACGTCGCCGACCCAATGGCAGCTGGAAACAAACATGAGAAGCTGTAAAAAGAGCCGTGACATTCTTCTGGAGAGCAAAGAGTTTCCATGAATGGAATCAAAACATCTGTGCTTTGACTATAACGTCTTCCTCGGTTTTCAAAACATTTATGCTCTATGGATGGGTGGTGATAAGAACATAATGAGCCTCATCACCACTTTATGACATTACGAACAAAGAAATGCTGGTTAAACACTGTTGCTGTTGGGTTGCTAAGCTCTTCATGTAAACATTTAGCCTGGCTGTTGCCTTCCTGCGCAATTTTCCTCTAAAGTGGTTCTCTCTTGCAGCACAGTCTGATCTTTCTCCCATTCACTCAGATTGTGTCTGCTCCATTTTGTCCCCAGGCCAATCAGGGAACAGAAGGAGAATCTGTCAACGCTGACATTGATTTTCTGCAGTTTTAGAATCAGTCTGGCTGAAGTTTGATCAACAACAGTGGAGGAAGTGAATGAAGCCATTCAGGTCATGTTGGCAACGCTTCCAAATATTAAATTAAATCAACAGCCACCTCGTCCAGATCGGCTCTTCTCTCTTCACAGTGGAAGACGGTTGTTTACAACTCTGTGGTTTCCAGTAAGATTCTTACTGATGAACTGGTGCATTACGTTCATCACAGGCAAACGTCAGCAATTGGGTAAACCGCAGAGGCCACGCCTCCAGGAAGTGATTGTTTCTCAACAGCTGAGAGCGCTGACCCTCCGGATGAAGCAAAGGGTAGGAAAAGGGTTTTGTTTTTACCAGGAGAATAAAGAATGAAACAATTTAATTAATGGGAAAATTTGTAATTGGCGGTGATGACATCGATTTCTCCTCTGAAGCCGCAATTATTTTCCTCCTGAGCATCTGATTCACAAAGCAAAAAGCTTCAATGACGATAATATAAACAAACTGCAGATCTGTTTTCCTTTCACCTTGGGTTAACACACACACACACACACACAAATGCACTGTCTTTCTAGCTTGAGAAGGACTTGCATCGACTTCCTTTCATTTCATTAATGATCCCCAACCAGCACTTCTCCTTTTGGGGCCTCAGCTTTGGGCCCTATAAGGAGCAGTGGGACCTCACAGTGTAGTAATTTTTGTAAAACGGCCCTTGAGGTGAGGATGCTGAGACACACAGTGTAAGTTTAATGTGCCGTACTGTCAGATAGCCCACTAACGGTCAGCTGCCTGGATTAGTGGAAGGAAGTGGGGGGGTCTGTTTTCACGGGGCCAGAGTTTTTAATACAAACCTTACAAAGAGGTCAGTGTCTGAGGCGGGAAAAGAGACGAATGATGAGATCTACCCCCACCTCCACAAACCACACTGAGGCCTCAGTATATCCCTCAGCCGCCCCGCCTCTCCCTGAAGACAGCGGCCCATCCATTCTTCATCTCTGGGGGCAGCGCAAGTCATGCAGAACTCGCAACAGGAGCGTACTGAGTGTGATCTCATCGGATTAGGCACTGAGATACGGGCAGGGCGCCTCCAACAGCGCTGTGTGGTTTCTTATTCTGTGATACACATCCAATGTTTGAGCAGAGGACAGCAAACAGGAAGGCCATTCAATTGAAATCCATCCAACCACTAAACTCTTTTAAATGTTTTTGTTATTGATTTCATTTTTCAGGTGTTATTAAATAAATGCAAAGTAAACAAGACGTCCATCCATTTTCTAGCACCTTGTCCCTCAGTGGGTTAGGAGCTGCTGCTGCTTCTCAAGCTAACGTTCAGGGTGAGAGGCAGGGTCACCTGGACAGGTCGTCAGTCTGTCGCAGGTAAACAAGACGTGTCCATATTAAATCCACAGGACAAACCAAAAGAAGCGTGAAGGTGTATTCTATATCATCAAAGAGTTTAAGGGAAATAAAATGTTAAAAGAATAACAAGCTAAAAGGAGCAGGTCTAAAAGAATATCAGAGAGACTATAACAGATAGCATGAGGGACAATTTCAAATGTCCCTCATGCTTTTGCCAGAGGAATGAACATCATCCTCTGGCCCTATCCCTCGGCCCTTTTTGACTCAGAAAGGGCCGAGATAAAAACCTTGAGTTAGAAATGAAGAGGAGCTGATTGATGCAAGGCTGAGAGACTAGAGAGACTAGAGAGACTGGAGAGACTGGAGAGACTGAGAGACTATAGAGACTACTGTTAGTACTGTACTGTTAGTTAACACATGAACACATGACTGCTAATGGGTCATGACTTTGATCATGCTCCTGAGATAAAACGTGTAATCAACACGTCTGTCCACAAGTTGAGATCTGTTCTGGCTAATGTCTAGAAATGACCGACCTTTAAAGACAAACACATTGAGGTTTGCAGAAACCAGTCAGGACCAAGCAGGGACTTGTAAAGGGCGTAACCTCTGCTGGCAGCAGCTTGTTGCTTTTCCACCCTGGAGCTGGGGGTTTTCTGCAATCACTCGGTGCCAAACAGTGAGCAGGACGGAGACCGTAGCTGAACAGCCTTGAAGGTGGGGGTGGAGAAGTCGGTCCGAGTCCCTGAGTCATGACCATTGTTCTGCTCAACGGTTCAAAATGTGGAGAATTGACCTGAAGACGCAGCTCCTGCACAGTGAAAGGAAAACTTCACCTAACGTTGAACCCTGAAACAAATCTTTAAAAAATTCAGAATGATGTCATTTTTCAGGAAAAAAATCCCAGTCCTGCTCATGGGTAAAGTTACAGCAGAAACCTTCCTCAACAATGAACGACTCAGAAACACTTAAAGTAATTAAAGTCAAGCTGGGGCACAAGTCTGAACGGTGATGATTTTTGGATTTATGTAATAACTCCACAAGTGTCTCTTGCAGAGATAAATGATGAAGATTCTTCATCATCAGCTTGACCTCTAAACAATCAGATTCAGTTGCACTGAATAATTTAAAGTAATTATTGAGTTTTTCTTCATTGTTTGAAAGCAAAAGTGGAAAATGACTCATTTAGATGTTGACTTTATGAATAAGAGAAAGAACCAGTGTAGTTTGTTAAATTGTCAGTAAATGCTGTTTGACCGTATTTCTGTGAACGACCGACTGTGTGTGTGTGTGTGTGTGTGTGTGTGTGTGTGTGTGTACCCACATGTGCATATATGTGAGAATTATTACAAAAAGGATTACAGTTTCCCAGCGTTTTGTTTCACATCGTGTTTCAACATGTGCAGTAAATTGCTGCCGTCACATAAAATTGTGTCATATCAAATATCAGAGACAGTCTTCCCATTGACCTGCAGAGAAAATCTCGTCGGCCCACTCTGTCTTACTGTGTTCCTACTAAGCAGTTCAGTTTCCCTGTGATCTTCATCAACAGCCCAGAACCCAGCACACTTCGGTGTTAAGCTACTTCCTGGGACTCTGACTAGCTGCTAAACTCAAATTATGACCCTGTACTGATTTGACACTGTTGTAATTGGTGCTTTTTTCTAACTCCAGCTTTAATTAAGGTTTTTGGCCTGATAGTACCAGGATAACATTTAGCTTAATCAGGGTGCACCTTTTGTTAGTGCATCTATTGTTAGTGCATCTATTCTCAACTTTTACCGTTCAAGAAGATAGCATTCATCAAATTCATCAAATTATTTTTTTTGTTAATTATAACTACTATAATTAATAGAGGTAAATGCTAAATGACAGAAAGGCAATTTTTAGTTGAACCTTTAAACAGCTGAAATGTTCTGAGTCCAGATGTTTCTGCTGCTTCCTGAAGAAAAAGCAGAAGCGGAGGCAACAAAACACATTTTAAGATATTTATACATTGGTCCCAGAACTGGATTTAATAATGTGTCAAACTTTAACAAGGGCTTCAGATCAACTGCAGTCCTGTCATAACTAGATGATGAAGTTTTTGTTGCAGAATGACAAAAAGATGGTGGCGTTATGCTTGTTCTCCCATGACCATTTTAAAGCCTTAAGCCTTCTATAACACGAGTTGTTTTTCAGTACAAGCCTTCATTAACATGTTTGTCTGTCCCAAAGGTTGTCAGTGTTGCCCATCACGTTGTTCCCACTCCATCCATTTCTTACATTCTTGGGCAAAACAGTTCAGGGGCCAGAGGGCCCAGCAGGGGGCACCGCTGCATCTCAGCCTGGCCTCTGTTAGACTGCCTGAGGGCAGCTGTAGCTACCATCCAGTAGCTCACCACCACCAGAGGCTTAATGTAGTGTGAAAAGCTGTAGAGTCCTCTGGACTTGATAAAGCACTACACCAGCACAGAACATTTACCATAACTATTCGGTTATATACTCAGCTGCATTGACCCATAAGCTCTAAAGAAGCAGTGTGATACTTAGACTGCAGGCGTGTCTTGAGGACATTGAAACCTGGATGACTCTAAGCTTTCTAAATTCTGACCAGAGGTTGTTGTTTTAGCTTTCAGGCTCCTCTCCTATGGAAGCAACTCCCAGTGTTAGTCTGAATACTTTCTAGACCAGGACTGAAATGTTCCTCTCTCCTAAAGCTGATTGTTAAAACAGAGCTGCTCGGCCAGTTCAGGGAGCATTAGGGGTCAATAGAGAGTTCAATATGCTGCCACTGTAACCAGGTTGTATTTCTCTTTTATTAGAATCACACAAAATGTCTTTTTGATTATTAATCCTGTTTTTTTTTTTACCTGACTGACACCTTCAAAACCTTTGTCTTTGTTTTAACTGGTCATTCTGTGATATTCTGAGGCTGGAGGACGAACTGACCACTCCTGACTTTTAACTGTTAACATTTTGATTTTTCTCAGTTATTTCCTCTCCCAAAGCTACTCCTGCTCTGCATTCTGATTGGCTGATTCCTTCCTGGAGGCGGGGCATCGGCTGGCATGATGCTGCCATTACCTGACTGTTTATTTCAAAAACAAAAATATTTTATTAATCCCAAAGGGAAAATAAATACATTTCTATGAACATACAAACTTCTCCTGGCTCAATTCTGGTTCTGGTACTGAGCCAAGTTCGGGTTCTGCTGGAGTTTTCCTCCAGTTAAAGGGGTGTTTTTCCTCTCCACTGTCGCCCCCTGCTGGTCAGGAGGAGTGATGCTCAGCTGGGTTTGCTTAAAAACTTTTCAGCTAACTTGAATAAAGAACTGATTTGTAACTGGGATCAGCTGAAATCCATGTGTAACTGAATCTAAATGATTTTTTCCTAAAGTGCATCAGGATGGTTTTTACTATATAAAAACACAGAACTGAGTTGAATTAGGTATTTATTTTAATTTTTGTGTGTTTTGCTCCCTTATGAGTTGTATATGATTTCTCTATCCTCCACCACTACATTACCTCCTTACTCATCGTCTCCTGGTTCACTTCTTTTGATTTCATAGAATAAATGAATGAACAACTAAATAAGGGAACACAGCTCACACTACCAACTGGCCCAAGCACTCCTTCGGATTGGACTACATCTGCACCAACTCCTCCAGAGATGTTAGTTATCTGATTGGATGTTAGTTCTGCACATTTCCTTCTGCCCAGACTCCGTCTTACCCCCTAAGGTAAAATACACTGCTAATAAGAAAAAGAACTACCTTTACCAAAAATGGTAAATAATTAAAATCAAACCCCAGATTTATCCCATCTGAAGGAGCATCCAATTGAAACTTTATCCAGCTCTCTTGGCCAAACACCAAATCCTTCTCCGGTAAAATAAAAACTTCTTGATAAATTCCTTCATTGCTGAGCAAAATATCAACATCCTGTTTTCAACAGAAACAGTTCAGTGAAAATGTGCTAATCAGATCAATGCTTCCAAACTACAATTTCCTACGTAAGAGCCAATAACACAAGAGAAGGTAAGGATTGCTACATTATATCACGATTCACTAAACTGTAAAAATGTATTTCAGGGAAATAAGACTGTTTGGAATATTGGGGAATAAAGGGAAAAAATCTTGAATGTAAAAATCAATGATCCAGCTCCAGCTGATAAAGGGTGCAGCTGGAGCTCTGACTAAAACCAGGAAGCTACACCACCCAGTTCTACACCACCTGGTTCTACACCACCCAGTTCTACACCACCTGGTTCTAGATCATCTAGTTCTACACCAGCTGGTTTTACACCATCTAGTTCTACACCACCCATTTCTACACCACCTGGTTCTACACCAGCCGGTTTTAGATCATCTAGTTCTACACCATCTAGTTCTCCAGTCCTTTACTGAAAGAAGAAACTTTAAACTGCTGCTGGTAGTTTAGAAATCCCTGACCGGTTTTGCAGCTCAGTACATGAACATGATGTGATGTTTTATATCTGTGTGTTCTGCAGAACAGAAACCTGCTATGAAACAACAGTTATGCTGAGCAAGGAATGATTTCTTTGAATCTTTTCCAGTTTAAATAATATTGACATTTGCAGGGCTACAGATAAATGGTTAGCTAAAATGTGTTAATAATTGAGATTCCTTCTGAAATGCTTCTACTGCTCATTTTAAATGTTAAAGCACCAAATTTATTTTCACATGCATCAACAGTGAAAAGCATCTCAACACTCCCATGAAAGCAAACATCCAGTCTCCCTTATCGTTGCTCTTGGGAGAACAGCCAATCAGTATCAAGGAAAGTGAATAGTGCTGTTTGGTAATGCCAACCTTTTGCTTGTGAACTATCACTGTTTAAAAGTTGAAGTCAAGGTTCAAAGGTTAATGAGGTGCAGTAAATGAGTGGTTATGTGGACGTTCTTTCAGCCTGACCTTGAAACATGAAAGCATGTTTAGTAAATCCCTTTTAGAGGAGGAAGTATGTCGCTGCACATGCAGCCAGAGGAAAGAAGCTCTTCCAGACAACAAGGAATAAAATACCGACAGACACATAGTAATGACCAGTCAGACCTGAAACCACACAAACCACAACCAGGATCTGCTTCAAAGAGATCTCCAAGCAGGAGCCGCATGTTGATGTTCACATGACCCCACTGAACAGATTTCCTGGTGTCCAGCCCCGGCCTGCAGAGGGAAGCTGGTTGAGTTCATGTGTCAGATTTGTTCCACTGAAGGAGACCTGAAAATGGGAAGGTTAATGTAAATCATGAGTCACTTGAACATTCCCTTTCACTGTTAGGACTCTGGCTTTGGTTTTGTATTTTTGCTGTTTCTCTTTTTATTTATCTGTTATGTTTTACTTTTGTTTTACTCTTCTTGATTATTTCTTGTTCCTAATTTTTGTTAATCTTTCTCACTCTTGTGTTACTTTATTTCAGCCCCTTGTCATGTTTTCTAGTTACTTTGTGGTTAGTTATTCTTTTAGGTCTTAGTCTACATCTATTGTAGTGTTTCTAGTTAGGTTTATTTCTTTGTTTAGTCCTTTTGGTTATTCTAGTTTCCTGAGTTCTGAGGTCAGCCCTGTTTCTGTTAGTTTCCCATCATGTCTTTGTTTCTTTCTCGTTTATCATGTTTTCCTTAGTCTTAGAGTTTCTTTAGCGCCAACACTATTTCCAGCTCCATTCCCTGTGCTCCTGCTCCAACTACTCTCACCTATAATCCCTTAGTTTTGTCAACTCAGTTTTTGTCCAGCTCTCAACCTTCTCCAGTATTTAAGCCTCTCGTTTTCTCCCACCAGACTCCAGTCTTTCCTTGGTGCCTTCCTGTCTTCTCGTGTCTCCTAGGTTGGACTGTTTGCTTTTCGATAGTACTGTCATGTGTAATTTTTTTTCTAGAAAATAGAGAAAAACAGAGACCTGTTACATTTAGTCAGTCTATTGAATTATTTGATTAACTTATTGAGATATTCACATTACTCTGCAAATAATAAAAGAAAGTGTTGCATTTTAATATAACACTTGAAAGCCTGACATTTGTGCAAATGCTTCATTTAATGTAAACTCTGAGATAAAGGAAATCAGATCTGTGAAATGCAGTTTTGAAAGTTGAGTTTTATTTCATGTATAGCTAGAACATTAAATACATAAAATATTTTTGTAGTTGCACAGACATCAGGCTTCTTTGTCCAAGACTTTACCAGTGAGACATTTTCATGATTTGCTGATTGATAATCCCAAAAACCACTGGGGGGAATTAATTTGAACATCTTTTATTGAGATCTCTTTTCTATTGTATAAAGTTATTAATGTTTCGGATATTAATAAATATTTTATTATCCAAAGAGCTCATGTTTGCCTCCCGGCAGTGTTCAGTCTGTCTGATGCCCCACGGAGCCCAAATGCCCCACGGAGCCCAAATGCCCCACGGAGCCCAAATGCCCCGGTCCACAGAGGCACAGCAGCCGGAGCGAATATCAGGTAAAGTGAAATTCTGTGTTTGCTTCAGCTGCTCTGAGGCGTTTCCTCCCTTTAATGCCTCCAACCTTCACATCACAGTGGATGATGGACATTCATGTGGCTCTGGTGAAAAACACTGTGTCTTTTTTAACTGTCAGTGTTAATGGTGAGGAGCATTTGAGAGGTAATGGAGATTTAAAGTTAAAAGTAAGTGAATGTTTAGAACATAAACCTGACAATATTCAGACACATTAACAACAATAACAACTGTGGCATATAAAAGATATAATAATTATAAACATCATAAAAGTTATAATAAGTCTTCACAGCATTTTAAAAACAATCAGCTGACCAGAAACATCAAGAGTCACTTTTGTTCATTTTGTGAATTAATGGGAATTTTGAAACATTTTACATTATTGAACAACTTTTATGAAAGTACTAAAGCATGTCTTTAAAAATAGCTCACAATGACTTCACATCAGAGCAGCAGCTTTTCTCTGTAAGCACTCGGATGTCACGTGTCATTCATGTACCAACAACCATCGATTAGTGGATTCAGGTGCACTAATTCAGGCGGAGAACAATGTGGGCACTTGAGGAATAATAGCTGCTGATCTTCAAAGTAACTCAGCAGTTGGATCCTTTAGTGTGAACTCTGGGCAAAGTGAAGACTCCCCAGCTGGATGTGATGAACCGTAGAATCAACAGAAAACCCAGAAGAAGGAGATGAAAGGGGGCTTAATCCCCTTTATTGAATGTTTGGTGACAATACGTGGCAGCCTAGCGTGAGTGAGAGTTGAGTCATGTGGGCAGGTTAAAATGTTAAAGAGGATCAGGGTGTAAAATACCTGTGAGCTATCAATGAACAGGTGAGGATTCATACTGTCCAGGTTTCTGGAGATCTCTCTCTCTATATAATTTAATTGAGTTAATTGCAGCATCTGTAATTAATCATAATTAATCTAATTTTAATTGAAAACCATATACCAACATTTATATTGAACCTTCTCATTCAAAAAACTCTTTTGCTAAATTATTGGATCAACGTGATCTGAATTGGTTTTAATCTGTTCGTTAGGTTCAGTTTTCTTATTCTTTAGAAGTTTAGACTGTGGACGATGATGTTAGCATTGGACATCTGTGCTGCTACATGCTACATGCTAGCACTGAGATGCTGTTTCAGGCTAGCTGAGCGGCCTGTGGATAATCACCGTCTTCATAAGGTTTTTAGTTTGTTCTGGAGTCATTCTGCACATTCCAGACCAGAACCCGTTTATCTCTGTAACCATCGCCTTCTGAAGTGGGACGATGGGACATTTGCATTTTGTCTCTATTTGCTTTAATAGTTTGACCAGATGAACGAGGGTCCTTCAAATCTAAAAATATTTCCCAGGATGAACCAGGAGTTTTTTCTGACATCTGGCTGATTTCTGGTCCCTTTTCATCGAGTTCAATTAGACAGTGTCATGATTGTGTTGCTGTGTATTTATTTTTAGGGTTTTCTGTGTTCAGTTCCTTCCTGTGAGTCTCTGTTGTTTCTGCATGTTCCCCATTGATTGTTCCCAGGTGTGTCTCGTTCCCTTGGTTACCCCCATGTGTGTTTAAGTCCACCTATTGTCTTTGTCTCTTATCGGGTCCTTGTCTATGATAGTTCATCTGCCGGCACAGTAGAACTGTGAAGTCCTGTGTCGGCATTAGCTCGTCGTGTCAGTCTTTGTGAATTCGCTTGCTACCGGTGCTGAGCCTCTATGTTTCCACTCTGCCGTGCTGCCTGAAATCTGGACGGTTTTGAGCTATTCTCTTCATTAAATTAATTATTTGATCTCAAGCTGGATCCCTGCGTCTCTCCTCACTGCCGCCTTATGACAGAAAGCACAGAGCTCCATGTATGACCCTAAAATATCCACAAGTGAGCCTCTGTAAACTCAAAAGTGTCAGTTATTGACAACACAAAACATGAATATAAAATCTTAATTAGAGACTGTAAAAGAAGTGTGACCAGATGGCGGCTCCTTGGTGAACAATGGACAAAATGTGTTGATGGCATCTATCAGGTGGAAATATTAACATTCTCAATCCATTTATGGATGAACATGTTTACAATCCTATGGTCAGAATGAACATCTGTTAAACATATGCAAGAATATTGGATTGATTAATAGAAAATGGCTGTAAAGAGCTGGTTTATTTTGCCTCTCATTTCCTTTTGGTTCTGAACATGCAAGTATTGTCTCCTTATTGTGAATATATATATATATATATATATATATATATATATATATATATATATATACATATATATATGTATATATATATAATATATATATATATATATATATATATATATATATAGCTACATCCACCACCGTTGTGGTGGATGTAGCTATACCAAGTGATACAACATCAGGAAAAAGGAGCATTAGAAACTGGAGAAATACCAGGACCTCAGGGAGGAACTGGAAAAGAACTGGAAGGTGAAGACCACAGTGGTGCCTGTGGTCATCGGGGCCCTCGGGGCAGAAACCCCCAAACTGGAGCAGCGGCTAAAACAGGAACAACATCAGACATCTCAGTCCAGAAATGTGCAGTACTAGGCACAGCCAAGATACTGCGCAGAACCCTCAAGCTCCCAGGCCTCTGGTAGAGGACCCGAGCTCAGAGGATGAAAGAGAGAGAGACCACCCGCAGAGGGTGAGAAGGGAATTTCTTTTTTTTTTTTTACAATCCTGTTTGCACTATTGGATCTTAAGAAGGTTCTAAGAAGGTTCTAAGTAGAGCTTCACAATGTTAAAAGAAGAAATCAGCGTAAGAGACAAGAACTTTTGAGCGGGGAATTTTCTGACAACTGCATTTACACTCAAACATGATTTTTTCAGCTGATCAAAAGTTTAAGACCATAGTCTTTAAAAGCCAAAAGCTGTGCAAAAATCTGGATTCCGTGTCATTTTCTGTCAAGCCTTTACACAGTCAAGACCTCCTGATGTCAAAAGCAAAAACCTCACTGACTTTGAATGTGGTAGGATTGTTGAGCTGCATAAGCAAGGCCTCTCACAACGTGCCATGACTGCTGAGGTTGGATGCAGTAAGACAGTCATTTTGCATTTTTTAAATGATCCTGAGGGTTATGGAACAAAAATCTCAAGTGGTAGACCCAAAAACTGTCACCAGCTCTGAGTCGAAGGATCCGATTGACTGTCCGTCAAGACAAAGACACGGGACGATCCTCTACCCAAATTAAGGCCATTACTGGTGCTGACTGAAGCCCAATAACCATCCGGCGGCATCTTCGAGAGAAGGGCTTCAGAAACAAAAAAACCTCTTCAATGCCACAAAATTGCCCGTTTGGACTTTGCAAGGGTGCACCAAACTTGGGACATTGAAAGGTGGAAGAAAGTTGTCTTCTCTGATGAGAAAATATGTAACCTTGATGGTCCTGATGGCTTCAACGTTACTGGCATGACAAGGAGATCCCACCTGAGATGTTTTCTACACGACACAGTGGTGGGGCACCATCATGATTTGGGGCACGTTTTCCTTCAATGAAACAATGGAGCTTCAGGTTGTGCAGGGGCGTCAAACAGCAGCTGGCTCTGTGGAGATGTTGCAGCGGGCATCCCTCATGACTGAGGGCCTCATCTACTTGGTAATGATTGGGTTTTTCAACAGGACAATGATGCAGTTCACAATGCTCGCATGACAAAGGAGTTCTTCCAAGAGAATAGCATCACTCTGTTGGACCATCCTGCATGTTCTCCAGATCTAAACCTAATTGAGAACATATGGAGATGAATGGCAAGGGAAGTTTACAAAAATGGACATCAGTTCCAGATAGTGGATGCCCTTCATGAAGCATCTTCAACACTTGAAGCAATGTTCCCAATAGCCTCCTGGAAACACTGGCATCAGGCTAAACGATTGGTTGGAGTCATCAACAAGATGGTGGAGCTACTCATTACTGAGACCTTTTTTGGACACTCTGATTTCTGTTTTGGGGGTTTTCAGGGTCTTTTGAGCTATGGTCTTAAACTTTTAATGAAAAAATCATGTTTGAGTGTAAACACAGTTTTCAGAAAATTCCCTGCTCAAAAGTTCTTGTCTCTTGCACTGATTTCCTCTTTTAACATTGTGAAGCAGTTTTTTGACTGGTCTTAAGAGTTTGATCAGGAGTGTATATATGTATACATATATATAATTAGGGCTTTCAACATTATCACATGCAATTAATCTAAAAAAAGTTTAAACGCATTAATCTTACATAATGCAGAGTAATCACATTACCTACTGTGACCTAAGAGCTTGTCTCCCACTGAGGGTCGCCTCATTCAAAGCAGCACATTTTAATGCTTCAACAATGCAGGCGCAAATACCAGTGAAAAGATGAGCAGAGCAGACTGGTGTAATAACCAAAGGGAGAGATTCCACTCTGTTCCTTGTGGTTCATAGGATGGGGTTCTTCTTTCTCCCACCTTCCTGTAAGATTACTGTCAAAGTCCACTAGTATCAAAGAAAATTGAGGAAAAAAACTAAACCCTGCAATGGACATTTGGAACAAACTAATATCATAGGAAGCCTATTTTCTGCAATGACAAAGAATCCTTCCACTGAAGCACAACCAGTTTATAGTTCTTATTTTAAAATTAAGTTTGACACAAAATTACTTCCTGAATTTAAATGCCAGGACAACTAAGATGTTTCCTTTGAGACAATGAAACATCTTAGTTTTTCTTGCTCAATCTTCAATCATTGTGACTTGTGCCGGTTTCTTTCAGCAAGTTGTAAATCATTCAAGTGATCATGTCCAGTTTTCTGCTTTTTCATTTGCTTTTGTCATGTTGCTCTATTATATCTATTATACAAGTGTCTGATGAATCGTCTCGACCTTCATAACATTTTAGCATATTTTCATCATATACGTTTTTAAATCAAAATACCTGAATACGTTTTCATGCAAGTCATATTTGTAAACATTTCCATTAGACATTTTTCTCCATAAATCCTGAACTAATAAATTCCTCTCTGCTGAATCCTCCATCGTAGGTGAATGTGTGAAGCATTAGATCAACCAGTTTTCTAAAACAGATTAAAGGTGCGACTCATGAAGCCTTCAGTTAGCATGGATTTATCCATCAACCAGTATTTAGCACATAAAGCCAGAGAACGTCACCATCTTACGTTTCTGACAAAGGTAGGAAGAGGATTTGGACGAGTTCAACAGTCAGACAGAAGACGAGGAGCAAGGCTGTGGTGGAGGAAGAGGCAGAAAAAGTTGAGGACATATCCCAGTTTCCACCCTCCATCATCACCAGCTGTCATGATTCGAGGTTTTGGTGAGGTAAGATGAGACGCAGGCAGTATGGAGATGGAAATTATATGAAGACTGTTCTATAATTCCTACAAACTGCAGTTTTCCTTAAGGACCTTGTCTTATGTTTCCATTTCTATTGCATTATTCTCTGCAGTGCTGCCGTTCCCTTAGTTTAGCACAATGACTTGGTCTGTCAACAAACGATAGCTTAAATGTGAATCTTGTCCTGTCTCTTACCATTGATCTCCCATAAGCATAATTTATAATCAAAACGGTATCCATAATTTACGTCAGAACATTTTGAGTCAATGTTAAACTGACAACATGACTCAGGAGTTTGAGATAGAAACTGGCTTTTTCAAGTAACCTGTTCTGTTTAGCTGTTTGTATAAATTACTTTGAGAAATGTTCTTCCTGCTGTGCAAAGATGACTGAAGGGATAATCAAATACACTTAAAGAGGCCTTAGTCCTTCAAGCGACTGCCGCAGGTTTGATTCCCTCTCATTACTCACTATTCTCAAACAAAAGCTGTTAGAGTCAATAAAACTTTCATAAAAAGTGGTTAAAGAAATGTACCAAAGCCTTTTTTGAAAGTGTCTGTTTTTACAGGTCAAACTTCAAAATTAAAGATGGCAACTAATCAGGATTAAGTTAATCACTATTGTGATTGATCTGATATAGGGTTTTAATGGATTGACAGTTTTATGTATATAATTTTCTTTCATTCTTTTGTTTTTGCACTATGAACCACGTTGGCAGCCTTGTCACTGAGTTATTGCAGAGTGATGTATCAACAGTAGAATTTGCTAGGTAACAGGTATCCTCTGCCAGCAGAAACACCTTCTGTTTAGAGCATAATAAAGGGTTGTTAGGGTAAATGAAGGGATGAATATTGTATACTGTTATGGTCTAATTTCTCTAATGTTATCCTGGAAACTTGCCAAACGGTTATGAGGTTGTTTAGTCCTACTTGTCATTATCAAGATGGGCAGCAACCATCTGTGTTAAGGTTGTGTGTTTGTATTTAAGCTTGTATTTGAACCTGAAGCATTACTAACAGGAGCGGCCTCTACTGCAGCAGTGAGCCATTGTTTTCCTTGGCAGAGATTAGCGGCCCCCAGGGGCCCGTGCCACAAAGAGGGCTCTGTTACTAACTAGAGGGCCTCATTGTTCCCTAAATTACCCCCATTGACAGGGTAGAAAGCAGCATGGCAGATATTGAGCATGCATAATGTCAGTGAACAAACTGACAGCTGCTTAGACCAGAAAATCCAGGCTTCAACTACACAACTCATCTTGTTTTCACTGTCAGGAAGGATGTTGACTCAACCTCACCAATATCTTAAGGTGACACATGTCAGTTTTTAGTCAGAATAGTAATTAGCTACAGACTGTATAAGCCTTGAAGGTATTGACTGAAAATTAAATGAACAAGCCCATCACTGAGATAAGGATGCATGTATGTAAATATGAGCTTCTTATACTGCTGAGTGATGCCACCGCAGATCTTGTTTTAGTAAGAAACACTGAATTGAAGACCTCAAAAGTTAAACAGATGAGGGAAAAACCTTCATACATATAAAGCTATGCTAATATTAAGGACAAAATTCACTAGCAAGGACCACACCACAAACCAATGCGTTTAAAGATTTATTTATGAATGCATTAGGGAGGAAGGGGAGAACAATGAAGGGATGAAGGGATGGAAGTATGGAGAGATGAAGGGATGGAGGATCTTGATTTGGTCATCTGGGAGAATGACGGAGGGCTTGGGATGTGAACACTCTGAGTGGGGGTATGTCTTCGGGAGGCGGTTCCTCTTATTTATTCCCAAGCCAACAAAGGAGCCCCAAAAGTGTCTGATTTAAATAGAGATGAGAAAAAGATGGGTTTACGAAAAATCACTGAGGTTATATGGATGCATGAAAGGTACACCTGTGATGACCAGCGAACTAAAACTTGAACAGTCTTGTAGGAGGTAACCTGAATGGATGCTAAAGAGGCAGCTCCTACGTGAAAGAATAGGTGGAATAAGGTTTGAGAGAGATGCTGGATTTGACTTAATTAGCTTGAACCAGACTTAAGTGACTGCGTTACAGGATGCTGAAGTGAGGCGTAGACCTTGCGATCAAATGGTTGCTGAATTTCTGATCTGAATGTGAATATGGGCTCATATGAGTTGAGGATGAAAGAGATGAAATAGGTGAGAGAAGCAAAACTGATCGGTTAACTTCTCTGAAGACTGATATCTAAATGTTATAAAGATGAATACCGGATGAGTATGGGTGAATAAAGAATTATGCTTGAAGAAAAGGAACAGGGGAGTCAGGAGGATATTATTGAAGACTGAGGAAATGGAGATTAAAGAATTTCTGAATCAGAAGCAGAGAGTCGGAATTTGAAGGAAATGATGGAACATCAAGGATATTCTGAGTTACTGGAATGTGAGCTGCTCAAACCTGGAACTGATGCCGCACTGAGACCTGAATGAGTCCAAATAGATGAGAGTAAACTTCTTACACCGTTCATGTCCCCAAAGTTTTGCTGCCATAATGAGTTCGAAATGCGAGAAAAATTCTTAGGCCATTTGCTTCTGAAATGGCCACCAAGCCTCTGAGGGAGTTGAATGTCTTTGGGTTGAAAGAGAAAGTCATTGTAGAAGAGAAAACTTGCCCTTGCAAGAGTAATTGAAGATAAGTGAGCCTTGAACGAGAGGGGTGCTGGCTGGAATGTAGGGTTTCTCTGAGGAATGATGCAATAGCATGGTTAATGAAACTATTAGAAACATCCTTCAGTGGGTATAATTGAGAAGAATGAAGTGGTTTCGGGGTTACATGATGAACACAAGAGAGGTAAACTGAAGTGGAAGCTCCTTCCTGTGACATGCTGATAAACGCCAGAATCTGGGTGAATGAAAAGGACTTTGGTGATATTTGCTTTAGAGAGCCCATTGCCTTGGCTTGCTAAGCAAATTAATTTAATGATCTTATCTAACCTTTTTTTGGCTTCTGTGGCTACAAGTGAGTTGACTGAGTTAGGACGTAAGGAGCCGATTGAAGATGAAAATGATAATAGAAAATAGATGGAGGGATGGATGATGATTGAATTTGGAATATCTATGCGGGAGAAAAAACCCATGGATGAATCCATAAGAGAGAATTATAACTCTCCATTAGGATAATGTTTGAGGTAGGAATGAGAGCATTTGCCTTGGTTTGAAGTGAGGAAATTGTTCTAGTAAACCGGGAGTGGACTGGGACTGAGGAGTCAGAAAATTGTTGCAAAGACGCTGACATGGATAAGCGGGAAGGAGGTTGCAGCTGGAGACTGAACTACCGAGATCGTTAAGGTATTGCAGATCATCTTGCCCCCAGGTATGGGATGGCATGGCCCAATTGTCGATGCCCTCGGAAATAGATGAGCTTTCGAGAAAGATTGATGTCTGAGTCTTGGGTTGATGTGAAGGGGAGGGGCAGTGGGGGATAGCCATTACTCGTTGTATATAGAGAGGGATGGATGGATGGATGGGTGAATATGGATAGTTATAGAATGAGGATGGATGGATGGATGTGGATAGAGGGATGAATGGATGGATCAATGAATGAATAAATCAATGGGTAGATGAATGGAAGGGATGTGAATGGATGGATATGAGGATGGACAGATGGATAAATCAATGAGTGGGAGAATGGATGGAGGGATGTGAATGGATGGATATAGGGATGAATGGATGGAGGGATTGATGGAGGAACAAGAATGTAGAGGGAGAGTAATTGTACAAGTAGTTGCTGGATGAGATGAAGCACCACATTAACTGTGAGAAAGACATGCAGGTGGCAAAGTGCAGCTGTATGATTCAGATTAAAGAAACCCAGTATGACCCCTGATAAAATGGTTGAAAACAGCCTGTTATCTGGGCTGCAAAGAGAATGTAATGTTAATGGAAGCCTGATCTTCTAAATTGGAGAATCATGTGAAGAATGATGGAGAGATGGTTATCGAATTTGGACCTGGGACCTGGATACTTGATATGAAATTCCTTCAAGGTTTGCAGCAAGATGTGGACATCCTCTACGATTCTATTGTCAAGAGAGTTATCTCTTCTGCCGTCGTCTGCTGGGGCGGCAACATCAGTCAGGAACCTAAAAGTTCGACGGCCTGATAAAGATCGGTTCAGTTCTGTAGAAGACTAAAATAAATTGGATGGTTCCGGCTGAGCCAGAATGCTGAGCTAGTGTTTGGCTAAAACCTAGAATATAGAGCACATCGCTACGGTTCTAAGGTCTCTGCTCTGGCTCCCTGAAGCTCAGAGAATAAACTAAGAATACTGCTGATAGTTTATGAATCCTTGAATGGCATAGAGATTTACTCTTGAGATGATTATGTGAACAAGGTTCCTCGTAATTCGAGAACGATTACAAAAAGTTATGACCGTGTTATTCATGAGACAGGCCTGGGAAAGCCGAACGTCTTGGTTAGAGGTTCCTTCAGATTTGTGTTGAACGGATCGCTGCAGAATATCTTTCCTGCCAATGGTCAACATCATTTAGAATTTGATGGTGAAAATGATGGTGAAATGGAAGAGGGATGTTATGTTGTGTTATTACATGAATGGGACAGAAGGGGGGGGCTTTGATTATGCTAGTGCTCAGACTGGTAACGGTGTTCTTTAAGACAAGTGAAGATGTACTACTGTCCTGCTAAGGTATTATAAAGTAGACAAACATATTTAAAGGTTCAAACTTTGAGAAGCTTGGGGGAATGGTGATAAAATGACGATGCAGAGAGTCTTTGAACTGAGAGGATGCAGACAGAGAGTGTAATACAATGGCTCCCACTTAGGGGAGCTGCGAGTAGAGGTCTGAAATCGGTGTCAGTGAAGGTGGAAGTGACGTCGTCAAGAACGCTATTGGAGAAAGCAGAAGCCTAGGATGTTTGAACTCGGTGGTGGTGGTGAGGTTGACTGTTGAGTTTCAGAGGAGGAACGCTGAAATAAGGATGTGTTTGTGTTGCTTGACTGAGAGACTCTGGAAGATCGCGGTGATCTGAGAGGAGTCTGGCACTCCAGTGGAGGTCTACGAACCGGCATCGGAAATGACGTCACTGGAGATCATGGATGAGGAAACAGACGTTGAAGAACTTGCTGGGCAGCTGAAGGGGTTTTGTTTCTCCTGTAGAGAGCATTGGAGGCGAGGAATTGAGACTTAAATGGGTTGATGCGCCTGCTATGCAGTGCTGAGGTGAGGAAGGGTTGGTGTTGTTTAGCTGAGTGACTCTGGGAGGCGGCAGTGCCCCGGAAGAACGAGCCTGATGTGTGGCATCTCTTGGCCTTCATGGACTGGAATGTTGGAGGTGAAAGACGAACCTCGGACTGATGTAGGAATGGCGCCCATGAGGTACGAGACGGAAGATGAAAGAGCACAGAGCATTTGCTACTTGGAGCTTGGCTAATTGCTGGAAGAGGAAAAAATGTTTTGTCGGCGGATGGAGTATTGAAAAACATCGTCTGAATCTGAAGGGAAGAATGGGATAGCCACGTCGCCTTCGGTGGTGAGTTGAATTTGTAGGCTTATAATCGTAGCAAAAGTCACGGGTCTGACATGACAAAACATGACAGACTGAGTAGAGTGGATGAGCAGAGTATAAATAGGCTGCTTGAAGAGTTAGAGGTGTGGTTTGGGAGTGACCCTGCTCCCGAATTTAAGTTAACACATTGCCTTCCACTTAAAGAGAGCAGCAAACCTGAAGTCCAGTGTTTGGTCTGTGGGAGGAAGCTAGTGTTCAGTACGATTATTTTAAAGCCATCTTGTAAAAACAGGTTGGAAATTTACCCTGACAGCACAAAGGTTATTGAGTTGCTCAGAGTATTTTAAAATTAAAAGAAACTCCATGTTTTGGCTTTACTTTGTTACTACAGAAGTCAGAGTTCAGTTAAAGGCTGCTGTTGACCATGTTGCTTGTGCAACAGTCTGTCTTCCAAATTGATGATAATGATTATTATGATTAATTAATTAACTTTAACAGTGAACTCTGTTTGACTGTCATTTATACTATATTTTCAGCAGGTTCCCTTGTTTGGAAATGGAAAACTCTGTAGTTTGATTAAACAACACAATAACTCCTCATAAAAACCTACTTGAGGGATGAAAACATGACTTTTATAGCTGAGGTGATGAGGCTTTTCCTCATGTTGCTCATCTCTACCCAGTGTGTATCTTGGACTGTCTAATATACCAACATGGATGAAAGTCCATCATCTCCAAATAAGCCTCTAAAACTAGTTACCTTCCCAGACAAGCTGACCTTCCCTCACAACATCTAATTGTGTATCAAACATTGATGGTGCCGAGTGCTGCACTGGCATCAACTTCAATCTCCAAACCAACTCCAGGTCTCCTCTTCATCAACGGGGGACTGTGGCTGTGTGGGTAGAGTAGCTACCTTCAAATCAATCCTTCAATCAAATTTTATTTTTGTAGCACGTTTCAGCAGTAAGACATGTCAAGGTGCTTTACATAATTAAAGAAAAATAAAGAGAGCATGTGACATTGTAAGAAAAAGAAATATATTTTGGAAAAAAAGATTAAAAAAGATAAAACCATACTTTTGTGACAGAATTTAAGCGCCTGTGGTTGCCGGACTCCGCCATCCGTTTAACACGGGTATTATCCAGACCCCATCGCCTAACAGGACAAGGTCTCCAACCTTGCAGCGCCAGGCTCCGTCCACCTGTCACACATAGTTTTGCAGTAGGACTTTGCCGTCCTACACGGATTTTTGTACACTATTTTTACCTGTTAGTCTAGAATTTACAGGTTTTTCTGAGTGCCACTTTTACATTTGAAAGAGTAATAAAAATAAATAAATGGATTAAAAGTAAAGATAAAACCATTAAAAACTTCAAAGATATTAAAACCTGCACTCTAGCCCTAATTTAGCCATAAGCAACTCTAAACAGGTGGGTTTTAAGTTGAGATTTAAAGGCACTCAGTCTTTTAGCAGTTTTGCTGCTTCTCCTCGTTTGGTTCTGGGGATGCAGAGCAGAACCAGAACCAGAAGATTTGAGGGGTCTAGACGGTTGGTACAGCAATAACAGATCTTTAAGGCATTGTGGTGCTAAACCGTTCTGTGATTTATAAACTAACAACAGTATTTTAAAGTCTATCCTCTGAGCTACAGGGAGCCAGTGGAGGGACTTTAAAGCTGGTGTTATGCGCTCTATCCTCCTGGTTTTAGTCAGAACATCAGCAGCAGTTTCTGGATCAGCTGATGCTGTTTGATTGATTTATTAGTCAGACCTGTGAAGACGCTGCTGCAGGAATCAGTGCGGCTAAAGATAAACACATGGATGCGCTTCTGTAGATCGCGCTGAGACATCAGTCCTCTGATCCTGGAGATGTTCTTCAGGTGATAGAAGGCCGATTTTCTGACTGTCTTAATGTGGCTCTGAAGGTTCAGGTCAGAGGTCATCACTACTCCCAGGTTTCTGCCTGATCGCTGGTTTTCAGTTGCAATAACTGAAGCTGTGCATTGATTCTAGTTCACTCCTCTTTAGGTCCAAAGATAATGACTTTGGTTTTGTTTCTGTTCAGCTGGAGAAAGTTTTGTCACATCCATACATTGATCTGTTCTAAGTATCTATTCAGTGATTGGATGGGGTCAAAGGTCACCTGGTGACATTGTGATGTAGAGCTGTGTATCATCCGCATAGTTATGGTATCTGATCTTATTTCCTGTTATAACCTGAGCCAGTGGGAGCAGATAAATATTGAAAAGAAGGGGTCCTAGGATTGCACCTTGGGGTACCCCACATGTGACCTTTGACCTCTCTGATGAGAAGTTTCTGATTGAAACAAAGAAATTCCTGTTCTTTATGTAAGATTCAAACCAGCTGAGCACTGGACCGGAGAGTCCGACTCGACTCTCCAGTCTAGTCAATAAAATGTCCTAATCAACACTGAGGTCCAAGAGAACCAGAACTGTGGTTTTCCCACAGTCTATATTTATGTAAATATGATTGAACACTTTGACTAGGCCAGTCTCTGTGCTGTGGTAACCATGGAAACCAGACTGGAAGGAGTCAAAGCAATTCATTATTGTTAGGAAGTTATTTAATTGTTTGAAAACCTTCTGTCTTGCGATCAGAAGGTTGTAGGGTTGATGCCCTTGGCCAGGGCACTTAACCCCAAACTGCCTCCCGACCTGTGTATCAGTGTGAAGGGCTGAATGTGATTGTAGTGTAAAGCGCTTTGAGTGGTCAAAACTGATTGGAAAAGCGCTATATAAGTTCAGTCTATTTAACATTTCATCTATGATCAGTTTAATCTACTTCAAATCTTCATGCTGTGCTCAGAGTGAGACACAGACTGACCAGGTCCAAACAATGCATGAGTGCTTGGCATATCTCACTGAGGCGCCATGGTCAACAGAAAATATGGTGACACATCTGACACCCTCGCCTCACACCTGGTGAGTGTCCACATGGGCGTCCATGTGGACACTCACCAGGTGTGAGGCGAGGGTGTCAAATCCAACAGCCATCAAAGCTGCCTGCTCACCTGATCAACTGCTTCTTTCATCTGTAGGACTTTACAATATCTTTACTTAATCTGTATCTTCTTGACTAACTGAGCCCTAAACAGTGCTGCCTGAGTCGCTGAAACTCGTTGGCACAGTTAAACATGGTTTGTATCGAACCCAGCATGTCATCCAGCTCAGTCTATGGTCATCTCCCACTTTGACTAACTGGACTCCATCCTTTGGGGTGAAACTGCTGCATCATGGGATTTTCTGCAAGCAGTTCATTGCCACACTGCACAGTCCAGACTCTTCATGTGTCATTAGACAATGATGGAATGACAACCAAATCACAACCAGAATACAGGCCTTCCTGTCTACTTTCATCAAACTATGAGGACGACTCTGCAGAGAGCATCTTTACCTCCAAGCCAAAGACACAAACAGAAACATAAATGTGTTAATTGTTGGGTGAACTGGTTGAATAAGTTTCATAACGGGTGTAAAGTGAACAAGAGATGGTGAAACATTGCAGTGTAATGTTGGTAGCCACCCTTTGGTCAGAGTGGTAAAAGGCTGGTGGGCAGCGGTGACTCCACCCCCAACCCAATTGTCTGCAGAGCTTGGTATTCCTCTCCTAGCATGCCCCAGGCTCTAGAGGATCTGCTTTTAAAGATTCCTGATCCTGCTAATGGACCCACTCACCTCTACCAAACACACCCTGTTAACACCAGTACTGAAAAAACAGTAGTTATTTTCATCTGTTATTTTATAGTGTATGGTTACAAACTTAAGTCAGACGTGTTTGTTCTTATATTCATTTCTCTCCTTTGCCCTTCTCTCGCAGTCCTTTCCCCCCAGTGTCCTACTCAGCTGGTCAGCAGGAGGAATTGTCCCGTGCATGTCAAGTGTAGAAGGAAGGGTTTGGATGAGAGGTGCTTTTCAGGACCCTGGACCCCCTCACCTTTCATTGAAAACAATAGCGCAGTTCTTTACGTCCAGATGAACACACACACACACACACACACACACACACACACACACACACACACACACACACACACACACACACACACCCACCACGTGAACAGCCAAAAAACTTTCGAGTGTCTGTTTTAAGGAGCAGTGGCCGGTACACTGTTGCAGGAACGGAGACATTATATAACGGCCTGATTCCTGCTGCTGATTGTATCAACCAAGGTTGTCGTCAAGGCAATGCCGCTGTGGCACGAGCTAATTTACCTCTGCAGGAGTCGCAGTCATATGCATGGAAATTAAAACATTTTGAAATGTTTTGCTTTCTGCATGTCCTGCTTAAGCACAAATAGATTTATTTTTCTATGTCTTAGTGGTGAAAAAACGTTTGGCCACATGGAACAAAACCATTATGTTAAGATTACAGTCAGGATCTGTATTATTATTATTATTATTATTAGTAGTAGTAGTAGTAGTAGTATTTTAAATTTATCACTCCAAAATAATTTAATGCAAAGTATTTTGGATTTTTGAAAAATAAGCTAAAATGCTATTTTTCATGCAGTGAAAAAAGAAGTATGCTTTTTGTAGAAAGGTAAGTAATTGTGAATTAGAAACCTATAAATTGTGATTATGCTTGGCTTTAGAAGAAAAGTAGTTTCCTGCCTTTTTAATTGTTTTTATTGAAATCTGAAGAGATGTTCTATTCTCAGTAACGACTACAGCCTGCAGGTCCCTCTGTTAGCTAGGCGGTGGATTGTCAGACCTGCAGCCTCATTTGGACTCTTTGCTTCTGTTTCCTATTTCTTCATCTTATTTGTTAATTCAGGTATTTTAAGTTTGTTCTCCCATGATTTGCTCAGTCTTGTTCTGTTCAGTCTTAATAATTTTAGATGTCCTATTTAAATCCTGTGGCAATTGCTGCAGTTTTATTTTCCTCGTTCCCTGTGCCGTTCTCTCTTCCTTTCTGCCAGAAGCCGTCAGCTGCAGCTCGTCACCAATCAGCCACTGATTCTCATCCAGTAATCGACTCACTGCTATTCCAGCTCTGGGTTGTCAGTCAGTCACCTACAGGTTCTGCAGTGAATCTCACTGCTGTGTTTGGTTCCATTTAAACTGTTCTAATCTTGCACCAAACATGACAATAACTTTTGAGTAATTTGTGCTCCCTTTGACACAATGAAAGCAAAAAGTGTTAATAAAGTGAATGGCTAAGATTTTCTGGAACCACTTTGCAAAATTTGTACCATTCATGGATTTTTGTCAGGGTTGAATAAAATCATTCCAGGGGCCTCAAATCTTCCCTTCACCACACTTTGAAAACATATCTATGTTGTATTTCTAGGTTGGGAGAGTCTGTGACAAGGTGTGCTATGTTTTTTAATCCTAAAACCCTTTTATTTTTCAAACTCTCCTGTTAGGATTTTTTTTACCTGAGATCTTGAGTGAAAATTATTTTCTTTGCTTCAATTTATGAGCATTTAGTTAGAACTTTCCTTAATATATGCAGCATTTAGTGCAATCATATGGCCGCATAAAATAAAATGTTTCTACATGGCCATATACCTGACCAAATAATGAAGCTTGACAGCATTTAAGACAAACTCAGTGCAGAAAGTCCAAAAGCAGCTTTTCCTTTGTTAGGCTTGAATCACAGTCATTGTTCTTCATAGGGACAATTTCCTTCATGGACTACAGTAAATAATTGCCAGGCTTGTGGTTTTACTCATTTCTTCCAGGCATCTGCAGTGTAGAAGTTGCGCCAGCAGCTGCTTTCCACACTATGACTCAGTCAGCGAACGAACACATGGACGTCTCGCCGTGAGTTAACAACTGGCTGCCTTCTCCCCAGTCACAACATGGTTCAGACAGTCATTAGCATAATGAAATCATCCAACATTACAATCTGTTGCATTTAAACAAATAAAAAAGGGAAGCAGAATGGACAGAAAACCAAATGTAGCTTTTCCAGAAGACATCTGTTTACAACTGATTGAACTAGACACAAACCACTAGAGGGACAAATAAAGTTTGTTAGTGTAAATGTGAGTAAGGATTCTCAGATTCCAAGGTCAGGGTGACAAGACATTAGCGCTCAGACACATCCAACCCGGCTCGATACAACCCGACTGATTTACTTTAATTATAGACCCGAGCCTGCAGTAAACCAGACATATTATTTTAATTAAGATTTTACTGCTTTCATTTGAGTAAGCAGTGTCGCTTCAGCCATCAAGCGAGTAATTCTGGTTAGATTTTTGTTTCGAGTTTATCTCTGGTTCGGGCCATAAATCTAAACTGTGCCCTGCAGCTGTGATTGAGAAAGTCCCTGATGAGTTTATCAATTACAGTTTATATCCTACACTGAAGGACCGGATGGGTTGTTTTGTGTGTCCTTTAAGCTTTTTTTAAGCTTTTTTTATCCACTGACATGATTCTCCAAACAAAGCCAATGAGTGACCAGAGTGAGGACACTAAGTAATGATCCACTCCAGTCCGCTGGAGTTCCCCGTTCATCCCAAAGTACTTACACAACAAAGACTAAAATCAACATACAAGTTGATAAAAAAATCAAGCAGATTAAAAATAGACAGATTAAATATTGAATATCTTAAATGAAATATTCAATTAAAATTAAAAATATTAATTAATAATAATTACTAAAAATGTTTGAAAGTAAGTTTATTCCAGAGTGTTGGAGGATAAAAACTGAAAGCTGCTTTAGCATGTTTAGTTCTGACTCTGAATAATTAGTAGGTTTGATTCTGATGATCTTAAAGGTCTCAGTGGCTGAAGAAGATCAGAAATGTATTCTGGGTTTTTATTGCGTAGAGTTTTGTAAACCATTAATGAGATTTTAAATTCTCTTCTTTGAGCAACAGGAGGCAGTGCAGGATCTCAGAGCTGACCTGATGTGCTGATCTCTGTTTTAGTCAGGCGTCTTGCTGCAGTATCTTATTGATTTTTATGATAATCCAGTAAAAATGGCGTTGCAATAATTACATCTAAAAACAAAAGCATGAACTAATTTTTCAAAATCTTGTGGGGACATGAGTGATCTGATTTTAGCAATAGTTTTTTAGATGGTAGTATGATGTTTTAATGATAGATTTGTTGTGATTGTCAAAGTTCAGATTCTTGGCTTTGTCAGAGCACTTTAAGGTGGCTGATTATTTTTAGTCTATGCTCTTTTGGTCCAAACACTAACACAGACCATATAAAGGGTTGTTAAGGTAAATTTGTTTTTATTTAGTTGGAGAAAATTGAGCAGATTAATCCAGACATTAATCTGCTCAATGAGTAAATCTGACTGTAATCTCCTGGTGAGAGACTAATGTACAGCTGTGTGTCATTGACATAATTGTGATATTCAATCTTATTATTTCGTATAATTTGAATTAATGGAAGCATATAGATGTTGAAAAGGATGGAACCTTGGGGAACTCCACAGATAATTTTATTCAGCTTGGATTTAAAGTTTCCTACAGGCACAAAAGGTTTTACTGGACAGGTAAGATTTAAGACAGCTGAGCACTATGCTGGAAATACCAACCCAATTTTCTAATCTGGATAGTAAAATATCATGATCAACTGTATTGAATGCAGCACTTTGGTCAAGTAAAACTAACATTGACATTTTATGGCAGTCAGTGTTTCGCTGGAGGTCAGTGGGTACTTCCACAAGAGCAGTTTCAGTGCTGTGATGTGGATAGAAACCTGACTGAGGGGCATCAGTTGTTCAGGGCTAAAAAGCCAATTATCTGTTAAACTGTTTTTTCTAATATTTTAGCCAGAAAAGTTAAATTTGATATTGGTCAATAATTGCTAAAATTGATGAGTCCAGATTATGTTTTTTGAGAAGTGTGTCTTTAAATCCTGAGCAAAGACTCCAGGAGCCGCTTTAACAGTCTGTCTCAGGAAACAGAGATGAGAAATCATGTTGAACCAACCAGCATGACCAAAGTATTTAAGAACAACACTAAGTGAGAATTTCAATTTAAATTTAGCTTCTGTCTGAGATCCACTTCACTGTTGAGCTCACACACCAGATCCGTTCTTATCGGGTCCAACTTGCTGCTCAGCCGCTCCACCTTACATCAGCTGATATGTATGTGGTCAAGAGAAGCAAATGAGATAACTGAGACATTTGAGTCAGACGAGAATGAGGTAAGGCAACAGGAATGTGACGGGGAATTACATTGGACTGCTTTGGTGGCATCTAGAAAACACCCACTGAAGAGACGCTTCCTATTTTTGGAAGCTTGGCTACATTCATTATTCTGGATGTTCTGGGTGGAAACACTGACTAAAATGTCATTTATAATTTGTTCCTTGAAAATTGCCTATTGTTAGAAGTCATGCCTGCTCATGTTAGCCAGAGGTTTTTTTATAAACTTGAAAGATTTCCCAGATGAGTGAAATATTTTTGCATGTTTTTGTTTTGGTGTAGTTAAAGCGCTTGCCTGAAGTCATCACAGACAATAATCATTTTCTTCTTTGACAGTAACTTGTGTGGCTTCTTGGCAAGGCTGCAAGGATTATAAAAGAATGCACCTGAAGGAGTGAACAATAAAAGTACTGATGAGACATTAAATTACACACAGTGACAGCCGAGTACAACAGATGCCTTTGTTTGTGTACTCTGCATGGAAAAAGGTACAGCACCAGCCGGGGACTCTATTCATCGCTGTAATCTGAGATGAGAAAAAAGAAAAGACTTTAGAGGGTGGGTAACTGCTGATAACATCTCCTCTCCTGCAGCATCGGATAATTTAGAGCTGATCAGAGACTGTGTGTGGCACACTCAACCCTGATCCTGTGCCAAAGATTCATTGAGATCTTGGTAATTTCCAGACATGAGGCATGAGTCTATGCAGAGTGAAGGCCCCGCACTCAAAGCCTGATAGCATGTCAGAAATAAATAAGAAATGTGCTACATTTGTTGCTTTCCTGCTGGAACGTGTTAGGAGAGTGTTGGCTGTTTAAACTTCAGCTCCGTCAGAATTTCATGTTTCCACAGTTTCATCTCTCTAGTTTCATTAACAGTCAAATGTGAAAGTTAATGTTTCATAATTCTTGAGCAAACAATTGCTATAAATTAACTTTGTTTCTAAATCCATTATGCTTTACTGTCAATCCTGGCAACTGGTGCAACTTGTGTAATAAATATTAAAAGCTGTCTGCTTTTTTGAGTCATTCATTATTAGAAATGCAAATTCTGACCTTTTAAACATGGACAGGAGTTAAATGTTTTTCCATGCAGATGGAAACCTTTTTTCCATGCTTTAAAATACAAAAAGAAAAAGAAAAACACTACAGGTCCTTCTAAAAAAAATAACATATTGTGATAAAATTAATTATTTTCCATAATGTAATGATAAAAATTAAACTGTCATTTATTTTACATTCATTGCACACCAACTGAAATATTTCAGGTCTTTTATTGTTTTAATCCTGATGATTTTGGCAAACAGCTCATGTAAACCTCCAAAAACTTGCATATTTCATCTGACCAATAAAAGAAAAGTGTTTTAATACCAAAAATGTAAACCTTCAAATAATTATGTTCAGTTATGCACTCAGTACTTGGTCAGGAATCCTGTTGCAGCCTTCAATGCTGCATGGAGGCCATCAGCCTGTGACTTTGCTGAGGTGTTAAAGAGGCTCATGATACTTCGATGAGCCTTAAGCTCATCCATAGTGTTGGGTCTGGTTCTCAACTTCACAATATCCCACAGATTGTCTCTGGGGTTCAGGTCAGGAGAGTTGGCAGGCCAACAGTAGCACCATGGTCAGTAGATCAGTGGTTTTGGCTCTGTGAGCAGGTTGTGCTGAAAAATGAAATCTTCATCTCCATAAAACTTTCCAGCAGATAGAAGCATGAAGTGCTCCAAAACCTGATAGCTGCTGCATTGACCCTGGCCTTGATAAAACACAGTGGACCAACACCAGCAGCTCCCCAGACCATCACTGACTGTGGGTACTTGACACTGGACTTCTGGCATTTTGGCCTTTCCTTCTCCCCAGTCTTCCTCGAGGCTCTGGCACCTTGATTTCCGAATGACATTTGCTTTCATCTGAAAAATGTACGTTGGACCACTGAGCAACAGTCCAGTGCTGCTTCTCTGTAGCCAAGGTCAGGCTCTTCTGCCGCTGTTTCTGGTTCAAAAGTGGCTTGACCTTTGACTAGGGAATGCAGCACCTGTAGCCCATTTCCTGCACGGTGGCTCTGGATGTTTCTACTCCAGACTCAGTCTACTGCTTCCCCCAAGGTCTGGAATCGGCCCTTCTCCACCATCTTCCTCAGGGTCCGGTCACCTCTTCTCGCTGTGCAGCGTTTTCTGCCACACGTTTTCCTTCCCACTGAGGTGCCTTAATACTCTGGGAACGGCCTATTGGTTCAGAAATTGTTTTCTGTGTCTCTCCGTCTTCCTTGAGGGTGTCAGTGATGGCCTTCTGGAAAGCAGTCGGGTCGGCAGTCTGACCCATGGTTGCGGTTTTGAGTAATGAACCAGGTGTTTAGAGTTACTTTGTAGATTCAGATGATCAGGTTAACTGCTCGTTCAGAAAACCTTTTCATGACATGCTCATTTTTTGAGACGGGGATTTTGGGTTTTCATGAGATGTTTGCCAAAATCATCAGTATTAAAACAATAAAAGACCTGAAATATTTCAGTGGGTGGGCAATGAATCTAAAATAAATGACAGTTTAATTTTTATCATTACATTATGGAAAATAATGAACTTTATCACAATATGCTAATTTTTTTAGAAGGACCTGTATAAGCTGATCAGAGTCACAGAAAATGAATAATATTTTGTGTCGAAGCAAATCGATCCACTGCTGAGATTTCAGTCTTGAAATATACTTTCCTTTTGCAGTTTTAGTTAAAGGGAGTTGTAGCAACCATGTATTTTTTCATATTTAAGTGACATTATATGCTAATAATGGATGAGTAAATGACTAAACCCAGATGCTGCCGGCAGCATATAACTCTTTCTAAGTCAGAAACTTTAGCAATAAAGATAAACAGTTGGATAGAGGAAGACATGGGTGATTTTCTAACATAGTAAACCAACTTCAGTCCCAAATTAACAATAATTTCATTGAAGACAATGTAATACCCTCACTACAATCTGGTCAGCTTTGTTTCAGTGCTGTAGGAAGATCTGCTGCTCAAGTGATTAATGTTCAAATTCTGTAAATAATACTCATATTCAACACTGCTGTGAAATGCATGCAGGTCCTCAAATGTTGCAGTAAAAAACTGCAAAAGCCTTGAGACGGAGTTTTTCTGTTGCAGAAAGACCAACAGCTCTTTTTGTTGAATGATTCCAGCCTGACAGGACATGATGTCACACAAAGACGATCATCCAGAGGCTAAGGAACAATCTCATCAACAACCATAGCCAGGTAAAATTCAATAGAAGTGGAAAAAAACTGCAACTGGAAAGAAAGGAGTCTATTTGAGGCCAGGAAAGGTTTCAGCATAAGTTACAGCAAAACTCATCATTTTTAGAGCATCTCTGAGCAATGCTCTAAACATGAATTATTCACCAACATTGAAGGTGCTTGTTTAGTTCTTCACTGTGACTCCAGCTAACACCCCGTCCTCCAACCCTGCACCATATTTTGGTGTCTTTGGTATGCCTGAGAAAATGCGGAACAATGAGGCACCTGCCAGAATAATGAGCCCTCAGAGAGTCACAGCCGCTGATGATGGAACAGTTTGTGGTCAGAGATGATCTGTATACACACCTCATATCACTCTGGTGGGAATTCCCCCAACACACACACACCCACACGTTTTAGTTGTAGAGTTTGCAAAGTATCAGTGTCAGTATCAATGTGTTACTGCCAGCCTATCAGCTCCCAACTATCACATTAATTTGACGTCATTTCAATGGGGAAGGAAACCTTGGAAACAAAAGCCAGACTGTTTACACTGATTCTGCTTTCATGTCCCAGGATGGGACTTTAGGAACTTGGATTCCTTTTCCTTTTAAAGGGCACAAAAATTCCACCATCTGCTCAAAATACCAGCAGGGAGCTAAATTTAACTCAACACGTCAACATGGATCAAACTTTGGTCACATCTAGACAAAACAACTCTGTTTGCACTAAAGTTGAACCAAATTATCATGAAAAAACAAAGAAAGATGGAAGATGCAAACAGCTCTGTGTGCACTAGTTCTACAGAAAGGGATGATTTTCATCATTTTTCAAGACTTACAAATGAATGTATTATATATGATTATCTTCTGTCTTCAGATTTCTGTAAACATGGATGTGGATAAGATGAATGCAGAAAGTTGATGGATATACAACTACTTTCAAGATATTAGTACCTCTAGAACTTTTCAATGGTTTGTCAATATATTTGTACAATTGTTAAGTGGAATTTAAGACATGGCTTTCTACATTTGGAGCAAAGACAAATCTGAAAAGTGTGGTGTGTATTCATATTGTGCCCCTGTTACACTAATACCCCTTCATACAATTCACTGCAACCTGCTGTGTGATCAGAGTCCAACTATGAGTAACGTGATCTGAGTCCACCTGCTGCCATCCTGGTTCTTCAGGAAATGTCAGAGTCTTCATGGAGACCAAGGAAGCAACATGTTTGGTTACATTTTTCATATATTAGACTTTTACATGAGAGTTTTTCTCACCTGCAAATACTTTTTGTAACCCGAGTGTCTTAATCTAATCTAATAATCTTGCGATAGTTTGATATATATAACTGCAATTCTCGCGTGATTTACTAAGCAGCCAATCATTGTTGAGCATCTGAGTCACATGTACCACCGTCGGCTCATTTGCTGGGTATATTAGCTGGAGTGAAAAGCATGGAGGATTAGAACAAGCTTGGGAGAGGAGAGCTGCAGGAGTCTCCAATCGTGAGCTGAGGGATAAGGGGAAAAAAACTGATTGTATGCCTTATAAACTGCGGAATTGGCCAGGTTCGATGGCGAGCTGAAGATTCAGGTCTAAGAACCTAAAAGGATTTCACCTGTGGTGTCAACAGATTTGGTTTCCCCACCAGGCTGGTGGGAGACTTCCTGCAGCCCATGAACAAAACTGTTCCCACTCTGATCTGACTTTTGTCAGCATATGAACTGTAGCAAGCGCTCTAAACAACTCACCTGGAAAAACACACTGAATCACCCCAGTTCAGGGGGGCGGTTTATGAACTGAATGGTGTGGCTTGTTGCCGGAACTATGGAACTGATTTTTCTTTTGATTTTGTTAATTTAATTGTTTCTTTGTGTGTTTTATTTTATTTTAATATGGCCATTTGAATTTTTTTCCCTTATTGTAATGTATATATGTATATAATTATTCACTGTGAATACAAGGCACTCACATCTGCAAACTTCTAGTCTGTTTACTCCTTCATGAGTCGTATCTTGACTTCTGAGAACTAGCCCATTGACCTTGTTAGTTATGATCTATTTTTAATTATTTAGATATATAGTATACTGTTTACACAGATATGCTACATTTTACCACCACAATACTTTCACTAAGTCCTTACCTACCTCAGTCGTTGCTGTAGATCTAGAGCCACAAAATCCTCCCACTGCACCTTTAGTCAGTCAGTCTTTGGTCATTGTTGATTATTTGCAGCAGACATTCATGTTTGTTCATGTCCATCGACTCTTGGACAGAGAAAAGACAAAACTTTGGATTGAATTAGTGACTTTCATATTGGATATTTCCTGTTGAAGAATCACCTGAAACTGATCATGTTTCTCATTATCACAATCAGAGCCAATAAAAGTTTCTTTACTTGCTTCCAGCAGAAACACGACAGGATTAAAGTTTAACCTTCTGTCTGTTTCCACACATCATTCTTATTTTAAGCATTTATGCTGTGAGCGTCTTAAGACAGGGGGATTATTCTTGTCATGTTTACTTTTCTACAACACAAAGTGACATTTTGACCTTTGCAACATGGACTGTGACCCTATGAAGCTCTTTCTCACAGGCGGATTACTGGTAGGAGTAAAACAAATTCCCATCTTAAAGGGACAAACAAAACCCTTGATAGAACTCCATCCATTTCTTCTTCTTTTAAATCTGAGTTTCTGTGTGTTAGGGTTAGATGATTTTCATCCAACTACGCAGATAAAGAGCAGAGGCAGGCGAAGGATCCAGCTGATGGTGTTTTCCTCGAGAACAGACTCCGATTGGAGCGGAGTGCAGGAATGCCTGGCCTCAGGCATCAAATACTCATAAATTCATTAGTAAACGCAAACTGATTTGGAAGAATAAACACTGCAGAGATAAGCAGCTGATGGACTGAGCTGCAGCTGCCATGACCTCAACCTATGGTAGTATTAAATGTGTGTGTGTGGTGGGGGGTGTAGGGGAGTGGCTGAGGGACATTTACTCTAACAGAAGTTATAGAGTTATGTGTGCATTTGGGAAGAACTCTTAATCATGCAGACTCATAAGAGTGTGCTAAATCATTGCTATATGCCCCATGCTGATACAAACACAATGCACATGAAGCATGTCTACAATGGGATTTTTGCAAGAGTGACTGTCTGGCCTGCAGCAGCAGCAGCAGCAGCAGCAGCAGCAGCTTAATGGCCTGCAGCTCAAGCTGAGCATAATTAACATTCCAGCTGGGAGATCTTGGCATGCATTGGGAAGCATGACAAGACAGCTACACATCTCCCCTGCTCTCAGTAAAAAATGTCTTTCATTTAAAGTACAAGTGAGAAGATTAAAAACAAGCGTTAGTGTTTCAGGCCCTTTCTCTGTCAATAAAAAACCTGACATGTTTTCACCAAGAGATAAAGAGAGCAATCTCTCCTGCTGCAGGTAAAAGTTTTTTAAACTCTGTCCCTCCCTAATGTGTTATTTGCCTTGCAGGAAGATATATCAGTCTGTACTGAAGTAGATGGAAACATTTTGAGACAAATGTATTATATTTCAAGATATGTTCTTTCATTATCCATCAGAAAAAAGATTTTTGGTTGAATAAACATTATTTTAAATATAGTTCTGCCAGGATTATGAATATACTTGGTGTGGTTCACAATGTGGACCAGAAAGTGTATAAAAAGCCAGTGGACAAATGAAAAACAAACTAGGGTTGTATAGTCTTTCCCAAAGTAATAAATAGTTTTGGTATTAAATCTGTATTGATGGTTTCTTTTAGTCTACTGTGTTTAGTTAAAATGGCTTCCTTTTCATTGTAGGCGTTTCACTGCTGACTGATAAAGTCACTGATTGCCAGTAAACTTAATGTGTGTTTATTTAAATTTGATACAAAGTTAATACTGGGTGAAAAAAATGGTATCAACATACCAACCTGACAGAGTCGAGATGTTTTATGTCTGGACCAGTGCAGGCAAAGACTAAAATGTGTTGCTTGTTTTCCTGGCAGGGATTTGAGCCCCACCCTTGTTTTTAGGTGGGTATCGTCCCAAAACCTTTCCTGCTGAAAGGAAAAGTCAGAAGGACAAAAACACAAGACACAAATTTTTTCATATTTTAAAATATTTAAGAAAACATTTATATTACATAAACTGTACTGAACATATTTATTTGAATGATTCAAAATGAACTAAAAATAATTTTTATTAAATAGAAAAAATATATATAATTAAGATGAATAATGACATGATGTTTATTGTACAAAAAGAATGGAAAAAAAGAGCTGAAAAATGAAAATCTGTCATCTGTCTGTCATACCCTGATACAGTGATAGGCCCTTCCTCTATTTATTCAACAGTCACTAACGGCCTCATAATTTCAGTGAAACAGCTGGAATCTTGGTGTCTTTGGTTTCATTTATTTAGTAAAATACATCTGAAAATTGCTTCAATTTAACTATATAAAAATAACTTTTCAATGGCAGTTTCTGTTTCGTTAATTCCGCAACATCTCAGTGCAAACATCACAACAATCATTCGCTTTGGAAAGCAAGCGAAAGATCACATTTCAAGTATTTTTAAACAGTTGAGGAGTAAAGAAATGACTTAAGGATAGAAAGAAGATGCAGAGTTCAGACTAATGGAGCAATTTGATTATGGATTTTTTATCGAGTTCTACACATTGCATAGCTCATGTGGCACTTGTTCAGCAATCTGACCGGACACTCCGTACCCTAGGAAGGCATTTTTATACAAGTGCTATTCAGGGTGTGCATTTCAGTTCCTGCAAGTGCTGCACTGCACTGTGGTGACCCGTTTGGCAGAAACTAGTCTTTGAGTCTGCAGGTTGTCTTCTGTCAAGCCCCAGGGGGGGAGATCAGGCAAAGTGCACCTCTGAGACTTTGTCTTCGTCTGGATGTCCCTCCACCAGAAGTGATGTTACATCTGTGACTGGCCTTCTCACCAATGCAGAGCATTAAGCGCTGCTTATAAAATTCCACTAGAAAGGACAGTCAGACTGCATCTGTCTGCATAGTGGAGAAGTGCTGGTGTTCTGAATTGAATAAGGTGATGAACTTTAAGAAAACAAGTTTCTTTTGTGCTTTAAGTATTTAAGAGGGTTGGAGAAAGTCTGACACCAGTATTTTCACTGGTTGATCCTGTCTTTGACTTTAAGCGCTTTAAAAACTTCATTCAGAGGAGATAATGGGCCATTAGTTTTTGACTAGAAATGGCGAACTAGAGCAAGATGTGATTTGGTGAAAATAATTTGCTTGTCACCCCATCACTGAACGCAGGTGTTTCATTAAGTCAGAAAAAGACACGCTCTTTCATCCCGACACACTCATGTGGACACAACATCTACGTTGTGTTTTCTGGATTAGACCAGCTCTGTGTGAAGTGCGCTCTCAGTAGATATGGATAAATGGAGATGATGTTCTGCACAAAAAAGTCTTGCTTGCACAGAATCTGCTGGGCAGACTCAAGCGCAGCCGCACTCCTCCACGATCATGTTGGGAACGTCCCGCTTCACGATGTTGTACTCGTCATCAAAGTAGAGCATGGACATGGTGCTGAGCTTGGTGGGGATGCAGCAGGAGTTCACCGAACCCGGACTCATGCCTCTGATGCGGTACTGGTTAACTACTGCGGTGTGGAATGATGAAGCTGAGCCAGGGACGCCCGCCATGTAGGCGGGGCAGCTTCCCTCACAGTAGTTACCATAGTAACCAGCCGGAGCAATGATCCAGTCGTTCCAGCCGATGAGGCGGAAGTCTATGTAAAACTGCTGCCGGCAACATAACCCCCCGCTGGTGCCGTCACATTCCAGGCCCCGCTTCCGAATGCGGTGCTTCCCGTCCATCTGACGCACACGCACCACCAGGAAGGGCCGGTGAGACGGGTCACCCGGGTCCACCAGCACCGGAGCCACTCCGGCCGTCTCGCAGCCCTCACAGTGCACCTCCAGGTCCTGTCTCCGGCTGCCCTTCCCAAACACAGCCTGCACCGCCTCCGAGAGGGGAAACGTGTGCCAGCCGCTGCGCTTCAGGTCCACACGCTTCTCCACCAGAACCCAGCGGCCCGTTGCCTCGTTCCCCTCTGCAGCTCCGGCCTCCTGGTAGTGAATTTTGATGGTGACCTTCCTCCGGAGGCCTTTCTCGGGTCCAGCAGGCTGCAGACGGAGATACAGCCACAGGTTGGCCTGGGACACATGCAGGTTCTGGTGGCCTTCGTTGGAGATTAGGAAGTGCAGACGGGTTTTAGTGTTTGTTTCTTCATCTATTGGAAACAGAAAAAACAAAGCAGGCAGCTCAGTCCCTTATCTACACATGGATGTAGATAAAAATCAACATCCCAACGGGATATTTATCCATAACCTAAAAAACTGACAGATAAATAATAACATTTAGCAGAGGATTTACTGTAGACCGACTGCCTGTAATTCTACAGCAATCCATTCTGGGTAATAACGTGAGAGGTACTTGTTTTGGGATTGCTATAAGAATATTTTTCAAGCATGTGGCAAACTTTAAAATGTTTAAATCTTTTTAACACATAAGGCTGTATTATTTAAAATGAAGAAATGTGATCTAGTTCAAATCTGAACTGAAGATCTGGGATATCTTATGGGGAGCATTTTATCAAGAGGTCAGAGGTCACATGTCGGTTCCCCAGGGCTCCATCCTAGGACTTTCTCATTCAATATCTATAAGCTCCCACTGGGACAGGCTACAGCAGGAAATAAGACCAGCTACCATGACAACATACATGATTCACAGATCTACATTACGATGTCACCAGGTGACCTTTGACCCCATCCAATCACTGAACAGATGCTGAGAACAAAACAATGTGTGGATAAGACAAAACTCTCTGAACAGAAACTGAAGTTATTAAAGAAGAACAATCTAGAGGTATAGCTAATAATAAACAAACAATCAATAATCAAATGTTTCAGTTGCTCATTGTGTTTCTATGACTTTGTATTTTTGTTATTTTTAATGTAAAGTACTTTGATCTGCCTCTTTGCTGAAATGTGATGCACAAATAAACTTACAGTAGCTAAATTTGATTTTCAGAACATCTGCAACAAAAACTGAATTTCCAGTTTTTATCTTCAATTTACCATAAAATCAAGATTAGATGCAAAAGCCATTTAAATTATATCTGTCCTTGAAATACTGCAATCCTGGAGAACCAATTTCACATTCTTAAATGTTTGTCCATATTATCTTATATTTTTATTCTGTAATAAAGTTTTACTATTTTTGAATTTGACAAAACACAAACGAATTGTGCTTATAACATTAAGTAAATCAATTCTAATCTATTCTCTTGAATTTGGACATTTGTCGAGATTAATCCATTCTCCATTATGTATGAGGGTGAAGAAGAGTCAGTGAGTTGGATTCCTGAATTCAACAGCTGGTCCATTTGTTCATGCTATGGGCTAACAGAGCAACAGTTTGAAATTCTCTTTACTGGTCTCCATCTAAGCCATGTTCCCTGGGTGTAATTTCCTTTAACCTTTGCTCTGTGTGTGTATGAGAGCATGAAAATATCTAAAAAAAGATGGAGGAAAATAGAATTATTTAGTCCCCACGCTTTACAATTTACGTATCAAGTAACACCCTTGGATATTGTATTTATGTTTATATCTTGTCTGCTTCTTTAAACAATAAAAATACAGGAAGAAAACATAATATGAAGTTGCTGAGAAAAAAAAGAGAACAAGTAGAGGAAATGGAACTACTGCAAAATCCGTCTTCACTTCAAAATAAGAGCATGAATATAAACATCTATTTCAGGGGTGTCCAAAGTGGGTCCTGGTTCCCCGGCATCCTGCGTGTTTCAGTTCTCTCCTTGGGTTAATGCCCCTGGATCAAATGATGGATCATTAAAAGCCTAAGAGGAGCATTGACAAGCTGAAAAGGTTGTTATTACCACCAGGGAGAGAACTAAAACGTGCAGGATGCTGGGGAACCAGGACCCACTTTGGACACCCCTGATCTATCTGAATGAATATTTTAAGTTAATAACCAAAACTTCAACAAATATGTTCAAATTTATTCAACAGAAATTTACAAAATCTGAAGTAAATTTTAGTTTTATAATTTATTCAGAAAAATATAGTGGGAGCAAAGTGTGTAAACTGGTTCAGTTAGTAAAAAACTACAGCATTGAGCTAAAGTTCAGCTCCACCAGCAGCTGGGTCAGAACATTTTACTAGGTTAGGGTTAATCATGTTTCAAATTAAGCACTACATGGTGAGAACAGGGTTGTGGAGGCCATGTCTCCCTTTGTATTATTTTCATCCTACCCACCACTCCAGGCCTCAGTACAAAATCCTGTGAGATTTTGAGGGATTTGAGTTTTTAAAAGTAGGACGAGGCCTATTGTTTGGTCTGGGAGAGCATGTGGAAGTGAGGGCTGGCTGCTGCTAATTTTTTATTATGATGTGCTTACTGATACGCTTAGATGTTCCTCTGATCCAGGACAGCTGATTCAGATGATTGCATGACCTCTTCTGCAGCCATCAGTCCTGCAGAAGGCTTTTAATCACCACAGATTGAATCCAGGTGGCAGAAGAAACACTGATCTAAACCTGCTAACCTGATTCAGTCTGTTGATTCTTGACTGGTAACTGGTTAAACTGGACTATTATTACTGGTGCAAGATCTTTAGCAGCATATGGACATTTTTTAATGAATTTTATCAACTTATTTGGAAATGTTTGTAGTTGATGGAAGTTTATTCTATATATACTGCAAATAATTTTTCCAACTACAGTATAAATCACCTTTTGCTCTATTTATCTGTCTCTGGTGTGTTAAATAAACCCTGATCCTTCCTGAGTTTTATCGTTAAGTTTTCTGATAATCAACCTTACCCTAACCCAGCCTTTATTTTAAATATTGATTCCCTCATTTTAATACCAGGATCATAAATGCTACACTAGACTGCAGCTTGATAGGTAAATGTAGTTGTATATGTAAACATTAAGATAAATATTAATGAAAGGTTAAGATGAATATTAATTTAACTGAGTATATGGGGAACCGTATGCGTTGTGTTTGTTCTCTAACCAGCACACTATTTAATATTTCAATGTGTTTCAACACAAACGTTAACCCTCCATTAAGTAAATATTTAAAGCAAAAGAGATGAAACATATTTTACTTCCTTTCACTGCTCAATAGTAAGAAACACATAAACAAAAATCAGACTGAAGTTTATTTCATTACTTTGGCTGATTCATAATAAACTGCCTCGCTATGCCTTAAATCAAAACTAACAAAACTGGCTACGTTGCTGTGATAGACTTAGCTTCTTTTTAATCAAAGGTAGCAAATATCTAATTACATGAAGCCCTTTAACTCTTACGTTAATAAGTTTGAAACTAGAGAGGGTGAGAGTTAGCACTAGCCGATAGCTCAGTATGTCAGCCAAAAGCAGAGGGGCTTTTGAGAAGCAACTGACTGTAAAAAAAGAAAGGATGCCTTTATTTCTTATCATCTACCCTAAAACCACACCATAAAATCTGAATGTTTTTCCATAAAAACCCTGGTGCTTTGATCGTTAAGTTGAAGTTATAAAACTCACAGATATTCATTCACCTACCAGGTTCTCAGCCACCAGGATGGGAAAACCAAAAAAAGGTTTAAAAATAAAGCAATTTAACAAGTTATGACTTAAATAACACATAACTTGTATTGAGAGCCACTGCAGTAAATTAATATGCATGAGGAATTTCGTTAAGTGGAGTTACCAATTAAAACTTGTTTTAATTTAGAGATTAGATCAGCGATTCTGAACCAGACTTCATGGGTCTCAACAGTTTGTTTAAGGAGAAAAACCCATTTGTCATACGTCACCACTTACTAGTCATTTTGGTCCTGTAGCCTTTCATGTGTCCTTGGTAAAGACACTCCACCCGCCTCGCCTGCTGTGGTCAGAGGGCCCAGTAGGGGGCGTCGGTGGATGGCACCCTGGCTTGTGGTAGACTGCCCCAGGGCAGCTGTGGCTACTGTCCAGTAGAGCAGTGTTTCCCAACCCTTAATGTGCCTAATTCAATCGATTGCAGATCAGCAAATGCCTGTTAATCAGTCATCGATTGAAACCAGCTGTTCTGAAGCAAGGAAATACCTCAAACCTGCAGGGCAGTGAGCCTTCAGGACCAGGGTTGGGAAACACTGCAGTAGCTCATCAGAGGCTGAGTGTTTGCCTGAACTTGAACAATTGATTTAATTAAAAACCATCTGAGTGTCCATAGAAGTGTTTCTAAGTCTGATTTTATTTTAGATTATTCTCACTTATTTAAATCAAGTACAATTTCTGACTATAACAAACAGTTTACATCAGTAAAAAACTATCAAGGCTTTGTTGTTATTTTCTATGTGCTGAGCTATTTGGAGGCTCTGCACATATCTATAGTCTACATGCAGTAAACTGTAGATACCATCACTGGAAGCACTTTGCTGTAAGTATTGGTTTGAAATGTTTACATTCTTGAAAAAAGAGTTTTGAAAATCAGTGTTTCTGCAACTGGGTGATTTATTTTTACATATTAAATTGTTTATTCTAAACAAAACCTGCACACATTTTTAGACTGTCAGGATAATTTCTAATTAAATCACAGTGAAAGGTATTGTTCAGTTACTGAGAACTGAAGTCAGCTTTTTTCACAAAGTTCTATATTTAATCATGTTCACGTCATTTCTTGGATGACTAATTTTTACTTTTATTTGACAAAAATGATAATGTAGTACCTCTCTACCTTCAGTACATTATTTAGCTGCTCTGCCACCTCTGGTTACGCCTGCCCACCTCACACTATGCTTCTCAGGTTGATCCTGGCACTCAGTGCAGACATCTCTGGTCTGCAAAGTGATTCTTTAGGACTGAATGCAGCTTGTCCCAAACATCCATCAGTTGTCTAACTGAATTTACATTTAGAGTTAAATAGAAAGTTGTATTTGTACACTGATGCTTTCTTAAAGCTGTTCCTTTCGAGTGTGTTCAGGAGCCGTAACTTGCTACACGAGGTCACGACCCTCAGGGGAAATTTCAGGTGCCTGGTGCTCATCTCCAGTTTTCAACAGCTGAAAGGTGTGGAGTACTTTGGAGAGGTTTGAAACAATGCCACACTCTCAACTGGCAAGGTTCTCAGTCCAGTCATGGTTCTCAGTTCAGTCCATCTCATGACAGAGAAGCATGAACATGTTGACCAAACAACCATGCTTGTGGAGGAAACTGGAACAGCCAGAGAAAACCTATCGATGTACAGGAAGACCTGATCCACTGGGAATTGAACCCAGGATCTTCTTGCTGCGACTGGGTTGGGAAAGTGATATGTGTTGAAGGAACATGGAAATTAATGATAGCTCTGAAACACCTGGGGTTTTTAAGTGGAGACTTTCTGCACATTCAAAGCTCCTAAAAGTTGTTCTGAAGCCTTTTCATCAGACATTTTTCAAATATGACATGATAAAGCAGCAGTGAACATCCTCACATTTTCCCCATTGAACTGCCAAACAAACTGTCACGATCCGTGTTTCTGTGTGTTATTTTTCAGTTTTCTGTGTAGTCCTGTTCTTTATGAGTCTCTGTCGCTGCGTTTTTTTCCCGTTGATTGTCTCCCAGGTGTGTCTCGTTCTCTTGATTACCCCGTGTATATTTAGTGTCGCCTGTTGTCTGTGTTCCTCGTCGGGTCCTTGTCTATTGTCAAACATACGTCTTTTTCTGCATCAGTCTGTCCATTGCCTCAGTTGTACTGCTAAGTCCTGTGTTGGCGTCAGCTCTAGTGTTTTCAGTCTTTGTAGTCAGTTGCTACCGGCATCTAGCTGTGTGCTTGTCTCTCGCCGTGCTGCCTGTCTTGGACTGTTGCTGAGCTATATCATTATTAAATTCACCATTTCTTCATAACCTGGGTCTCAGCGTCATCTCCTCCCCATCAACCACCACCCAATGTGACACAAACAGTTTAGTTTTCAGTGAAATGTGACTTAAACCAAGCTTTATTTTCACAAAAACACACACACTTACACACCAACCCATCCTGACACAGAAGACTCTATAAAGGCCACTGCTTTGTCCCTTAAGGTTTGCTCTCTCTGTTCACTTTCTATCACTGCATCAGGTGACCTCTGAAGCAGCTTCTGATAGGTCAGTTCTGACAGGCCGGTTCTGGGATCAAGCCCAGTTGGCTTCAAGTCTTTCACTGAAACTGACAGGACCAAAAAGGAGAGGGAGGAGATCAGAGGGGAGCGAAGTGGAGGGTGTTGGTGGACATGGTCAGAGTCTGTGGGGGTTCATTGAGTTCGCTAAAAACCCACCCATCACTGCATCCTTCCAGTGAGAGCCCTGGAGAGTGACAGGCCTGTGCTGTACATAAGGCTCCAGGAGACACACATGCAGCCGCAAGGCATTCAAACGCGTGGCTTTTCCAGCAAAAAGCACCAGGAGGCAAAATATAAGAGACATTTACATGACACTGGCTACTTTCTGCAGCAGTACAATGAAGAGATCCAGGGTGTCCAAAGGTGACACTCTGCAGTGTTTTGGCTCTTTTTCTTGTTCACCAACTTAATGATGTCTCCCAAATGACCCTGAGGTAACTTGAAAGGTTTCTATTTCAGGAGTTTTGGTACAATGTGCCCATGCAGCGCCTTTCAAAGCAGTTAAATTACTTTGTTTGCTGACTGATTAGTGTGTGTCAGTGTCAACAGGTGGCCAACAAAGATGGGCCCCTCATCCTCTTTAAACTGCCTCTTCCTCCTGTAAACCACAGCTTTACATTCACAAAGAGACCTGTTCAGACCAGCTCTCCTCTCTCAGGCACCACAGCGAGGGACCGAACTACTTTAAACGCACATCTGCATCCATCCATGCATATTTACACACACCCATCCTGGAAGCAGGGAACAATATATATCAAACAGACTGGACCACGGCTTGTGGGATGAGCAGCACAAAGCAAAGTGAATACATGGCTAACAGAAAGGAGTCAGCTGAACAGCAGCTCTTGCCTGGAAACATTGTAAACACCCCTCAGGGGTACAAGTAAGTAACCTTGCCTCTTTCAGCACAGAGCCTCCTTACGTGTCTCAACAGCTCCGAGCTGAGAAAAACGGGCTTTGCAGCACAACAGGCGCAGTGCAACCAAGTCATAAATATGAAGGCAGTGAGGACGGATGCTGTTTTTCTACCTAAACAGAATTTACTCTCCACACAGCCTGAAGCAATTAAGTAAAGTCAAATAGTGCAATCATTTTGTAACAGCTTCTGCTAAACAAAAAAAAACATAATGAATTTTAATTCAACTTTGATATGAAGTCCTCAAGAACTATTTTAAAAACAGCTCATTACAAACAGGTCAATAAATTCCTTCCCAGTAACTTTTGGGTTTATCTTTCTTTTTTAATGCGGTTCTTGTTGCATCCAGCCTCACAAACAACGAGGTTCTGGCTCCAACACGCCTCACCTGACCTGCGCTGTGGAGAGGAAGTTGTCAGTGATGATCAGGGACACGTGGGTGGGCTTGAGATGCTAAAGAGCTGCTCCAGCATGTCTCCACCTGCACCACCTTGCTGAGGGTGAAGCAGAGCTGAGAGGTACTGTGGAGGGAGAATGTAGCCTAAGATTCATCTCTTCAAATCCCCGAATGCCCAGGCATGGCTGTTAGATTTCTGCTCCACATTGAGTTCAGCTGAATTCAGTTTATTCTTAGAAAACCAATTCAAAACACAGAGAGGCAGATTTGGTCATCAGGGTTTCAGGGCAAACAGCAACACCAGTACCAAAGTGTAAAGTATAAAGTGTTCCAGATTCACAACTTTCATTTAAAAGTCATGTTAACACATTAGAAATAAAATTAATTCAGCATGTCACTTTAGAAATATCAGAAATAATCTGACAGTAGAAACTTCAAATGCTGAAATGCCAAAATTAATTCTCACATAACTTATTGTTTGACTAACTTGACCACATTTCAACCAATAAACTTTATAAGCAGACATTGAAAATTGTATAAAAAATTATATTTTAGCTTTTGACTTGAGACAATATGTTTATCTGTTCAGATACCCTAACTCCACTGCCTTTTAAAAATGTTATTTGAATAAAATCAAATAAACCTGCAACAGCAGCTAGTGGGGAGGACAGGCAAATCTAATTTAAGAGAGGCTCCTCTGGTCAGTCGGTGTTTTCAGTCTGAGCATTGAACTGCATAAATACTAATAAAATTGAAAAACACATCACTGGACATTTTTAGAAAAGCATGTAAACTGACTTTGAAGCAATGTGGCATTAGTGTTTTAAAATAACATCTGAACTTATAATTGCCAATTTGTTTTAATTATAATAAATTCTTTGTCCATATGCGTATTAGTTTTCTGTTTTTTCTTTTTACCATGAAAATTAGCCCTTGCGGCTAAATCTGGCATATTTACATGATTTATCAAAATGCATTACCGCCTATTAAATAAATTCAAGTTCAAGACACTTTACAAGACAAAAAACCTCCAACATGACAGCCCAGTCAAGTAGGAAGATTAAATTGTAGCTACCTCTAATTCAATCCATCAAATGATGGGGAAAAATAATAATCAGAAACCCAGGGCAGAATAAGGGTTAATCTGCAACAACCAGGTGAGGGCGGAGAAGACGTACCAAGAAAAAGTAAAACAAAATAACAGACCAGGAATACTTTCTGCCCTTCACTGTTCAGACCCGAAAGTCTCTAAGGCCTGAAACTCACTTCTCCAGAAAGGAAAGGTGCTGATACCCCACAAAAAAAATTAAACAAGAATATATACACTATTTAAAATAGCTGAACTAAATCTGCAACGCTGAGACACAGACTGCGCCTGTTCCAAGTGTGCCTTGAGTGACATCTTCTCTTGAAAAAAAAGTTTTGGAATAAGGCCTTATCCTTTGGATGAACCAGTAATTACCTCCTATAATGAAGTCTTTAGTCTGAATGTTTCATGGGGTTCAAAGAGCTAAAAGGGGCAATCGAGAAGTTAGGAGCTGAACTTCTCTGCTGACCTCTCTCGTTCACCTCTTTCCCTCTCTTGTGCTTCTCGCTCCGCTCCTGTGAATACGGGACATCGAATCCCTCAGCAAAAACACATGGTGCATTGCAGGGTAAAAACGGAGATTGGCATACACTCACCTCACCTGCTCCAGTGCCTTTTGGCAAAGCCCTAACCACTGCAAACTGCAAAGACGTCACAAAGACGCTTCAGTTCAGCCTGTGCTATGGGGAGGCGGAGGACTCCAGCTGACCTCTGAGCTCCATATGAACACAAAGCAAGTGAAAAACCTATCCACATCCATCTGTTGGCAAAACAGCTGCCCCCTCAGCCAACCTTGCCCAAAACTAAGCCTGCACCCTGGCCTCAGAGCATCGTGGAGACCCCAGTACCAGGCCATGCCCCGGCTGGCAACATCGCATCTGAGGAGAGGAGGGGTTTGAACCAACTGGGCATGAGGCAGATGGGGTCTAGGGCAGTAGGGACCCAAGCCAGTTTTATGGTACAATGCCACACAAAGGCTCAAAGGTGTGAGGAAGAATAGGCTGGGAAAGAAAAAACAAGAAGAATCAAAGGAGGCCAACAAACCTTTAGAATGACAAAAGCATTCTTTTCAATGCTGCAATATTTACACACACACACACACACACACACACACACACACACACACACACACACACTATTACCCCATCCAGCACAGCCCTCCACCCACACTCCCTCCAATACAACGCTGCTGGATCTCATATATCTCATGCATTATTCCAAGCAAATTCTTTTGTTTGACTACTTTTTCCTTCTCTCTGTGACACGATGTGTTTAGCAGGAAACACTTCACACTCTTACAATAATTGCCTGGCTTTTGTTCTCCTGTCAGGAAAGCCTTCAGATCATTCCTATTGGCAATGCAGGAGCTCACAGTTCATTCAGACTAATTGTAGCAGCCGGGCCAGCGGGAAATTAGCTGGCTCTGGGTCCATGTTGGTGCCTTTAATTACAAGTTTTCTTTCCTTTAAACTAATAGTTTGTGTCAAACACACTGTTCTGCTGGAGCTGGCTGACAATTAGTGGATCCGTTGGGAACAGAAGATTTTAGGTGTTCCTGGGACTGTGCAAGAGTCTTTGCACTTCAGATAATTAGATTCACCTTAAAGGAATGGATAAATGGCCAATTGAAGGACTTGGTGTTTATGTGAAGAGGTATTTATGCCCTGCACTGCTGAGTGGGAGCAGAACTTCACAGATGAAATTTGATTCAGAGCTTTTCCATCCTCTGCTTAGCACATCAAGGTAATTTAAGGACCTGGCTTTAGTTTGATTTCATTTTGATTTTCATCAGACTAAAACAGGGGGATTTAGAAGCAGTCCCTGGATTTACAGGAGGGAGCCGCGATGTAATAAGAGGATGAAAATGATGACTTCACACGATCTCATTAGTTTATGGCCGTTTTAAACTGTTGTTGTGACTGCCTTATCCATTGTGTCCATAACCCAGACAGGATTAAGTCTTGGAAATAAAATGTAATCCTTTAGGATTGATGTTGGGTCATTACTTCACTTGTTGCACGACTTTCATGAAATAAAGGTGACGGGGTTCACCTAGGGGTCGAGTCAGACATGCGCAATTAATTATTACCTGATTCGGCAAAGCTGATGATCTCCGAGGTTTCTGCCTGGACGTCGTTGCTGAAGGCGGCCTGGCCGTCAAAGTTGGGGATCTCCACCCGGCCATCCTCACGCACTTTGCCGGCGTGCAGCCTCCGCAGCGCTGTCACCATGGCTGCTTTTGGGATGGGGTGCGTGATGTTCGGCCTTTCCCGCATCTGCAAACGATTCAGGATGTGCCGCTTCACTGCTTCCACGAAGTCGATGTTCACCCTCTCCGACTGATCCGGCGCCCTGAGGCCGCAGGAGGCGCACGACTCCCGGGATGAGCTCGGAGTCTCCGTGGCGCTCAGAGTGCTGCTGCGCACGTACACAGCGCACGCAACCATTGACAACGCCAAACTGTATAAGCTCATTCTGCCTCCAAGCCTTAGTTCAAATATGAATATTGGGTTAATTAATTTACACACAAAAATAAATTAAAGCTACATTCAGCTCACACGTTTGCAAGTTCCGGGGGATCATGAACCGCTGCTCCAGCAGACACTTGCAGAAATCCACTCAGACATTCCCAAACATGCAGAAGAGCAGCAGAAACAGAGACTAACGTTCTCCAGTCATCAACCAGCGCCTGATCCAACACTGCGTAAAATATTGTGCCAGATAAAAGTTCATCTCTAAGTCGCGTCGAGGTCACACCGCCTTCACTTGATGATCTGTCAAATCAGCGCACAGCAGAGAAACGGACTCGCCAGGCGTCCTGTCGGCTCTTACACCAAGCAGCTCAGTCGGAAGCGTCTGAAGCCGCTCCGTCTGTCCCGAGTGTTTTGTGTGGCACACATGAGGATTTCCACCCACAGGAGGGACAATCGCGACATCTTCAGTCCCACTTTCATTATCCTCCGGCCCCACGCAGAGGTTGCGTAATTTACCTTCTAACAGCCTCACTTTTTGCCGTATTACCTTTAGTCTTTCCCCTTTTCTTTCTGTTGCGGAAAATGCAGGAACAACTAAGTTGTCATTGTTTACAAACTGTTTAAAGCTCGAGCCTCTAAATCCTTATAACTCTAGAAATGTAACGACTTACTGTATCTCCTTGAATTGTTTAAAGATTCCAAACTGCATACATTTTCCATTTTGAAACTTGTTTTATTTATAGTTTATTAAACTTCGTTAGAGGTTAAGAGGTTTTAATTAAATAAACTGCGCCACCTATTGGCAGAAATAAGCTATTACTCATTGTCAGACATTTGAATCGAGTCATTTTAACTTGTGATCTTTGACATAGTTGTAATCTATTAAAACTAGATTTTTCGACCCTTTTTTTTTAATCTCCCACTGCTTGTTGTGGCTCTTTAGGATGAAACCAGAAGTGTGTGTAGAACAAATATATACATGATGTAATATTTATATATGCATAGTATAAAATTCGTTTCTATAACTCCAATCTCTAAAATAGTCTGATTGCAATGGGGCTGTTCCTTCCACAGCTTTATTTATTTTGGTGCTATGCATGAAATTATGTATTAAAGGTTTAATTATGCAGACAACATATTCTAGTTTTAACATGATTAAATATTGATGTTTGTAGTCTGTATTGTCTTTTAAAACTGACAAATGTATTTTATTTCAAAAGCTTAACCTAATATAGATTTTAGCAATGCTTATTAGCCTCCTAAAAATGAACCCCTTATGATTTTGATTTTAACCCTTTTTGAAAATGGCATTTATATTAGAAAATGTCATCCAACAACAAAAAGTAGATCAGAATTTCAGAATTAAAAGTATATTTAATACATGCTACAAGTTCAATTTCAAAAAATAATTTGTCAATCTAGAAAAATAAATATATTTTAAATATGGCAGTATTCCCAATCCTTCTAAATTAAATGAGTAATATCATATTAAATATTATTAAATATTAAATATGCATAAAACTATCTACCAATTCACATATAACGATCTGAATTGGTAGATAGTGAATCCAGATGCAGAGCCATAGAGTCGATTAATATTTTACTTAAAATATAAGAATGAACATTTACAAAAAGTCATGGGGGAAACAGGGAGCCTGGACAAAAGGCAAAAAGACATTATGAGAGGGGTGCTGTGGTAAATAAGTTTTAATGGAAAAAAAAACAAAGCAGGTAAAAAAAATCATAAATGCATAAGCAATTAATAAATAAGAATAATACATATACAGATTATAAATAAAAAAAAAACCATATATTGAAAAAATATTGATTAAGTAATAAAGCTTACCAGTTTATAAAGAAACAGAATCAGACAATAAAAAATGTGGCAACAGAGTGATTGGGAAGAAGTACGTTATGGGAAAAGACGTAAAGAACGTGCCCATAACCAAACACGGTTTGATGGAGCGTGGAGAAGGAAGGACCGTGCAGCTCCTGTTTCCCTGAGGGGACAGAATAAACCCTTTCCTCCTAACCGGCCTGTGCCTCCAACTTCACATTCCAACAACACTTATTTTAGACAAAATCAACCCAGAACGTATGCTTCCGTAGTTAATGGGGACAACTGACAACAGATCTTACAGATTTTTTCCGAGACAGGACAACAGAGAAAGAAAGCGCCAGACTTATCAGAGACTTTAGTGTACTTCAAACATACTTAAAATTGTGAAAGTACACTTTAAGTATACTAATTACTAAGTGTACTACCTATAAGTATATCTGAAGTATACTAAAAATACACTTGTACCAATTTCGAAATTAGTACAAGTGTTTAAACACTTATGTGTTTAAACACACTTAAACATAATTGTACCAAAATACACTTTTAATATATTGAATAAAAGTATACTTTAAGTGAACAAAATATGAATGAATATGTATGAACTTTTAAGTGCCTTATTAATCTTTTACTATTTATTAAAATTGCATACAATAAAAAAGGATAATCATGATACCCAATCAATTTTCAGATGTGTGATGTAAAAACCTTATAATCAACGGCATTAACTCCAGTTCAGACTCCAGACCAGATGGTGGCGGTATTGCACATTTTCATTTATTTAAAAAACGCCACAAAGAGAAGAAAAAACTTGAAGCAGGGAAGATAACAGTTCTTCTATTATTTAGAGAGGGCCTTGACAATAGTTACTAATTTTGGTAAATTCAAGCTGGTGATGTCCTAGTCCGAGTTAGACGACAACACAATGGGACAACAACCGATGGAAATTAAATTTTGGAAAAGTATTTTCATTGTGATTTCTGCTTCTACGGAACCATATGTCTCAATATATGTATTGTTTTGCTTCATTAACTATCCAACAGCAAAAAAAATATTATACACTTAACCAAATGGTACATGCATAAATGCTGTTACGCCAAGAAAAAACACTTCTTTCCACTTTTGGTGATGAGGTCAAACAATATATCAAAACTATTGGAAAATCCACCAATACTAAAGTTATTAAAATATGCATATGTTCTCTTTAATGTATTTATGTAGTACCTTGCTAATGTACTGCCTCAATGTTTGTCGCCCCCTGTCGGTCATTATGTCACACTATGCTGTTTTTGTAATATTGTGTATCTCAATCAAGATTATAAACAAACAGAAAAAGACAGATGAATCCTGGAAGGCGTCCCATGTTCATGCTGGAGGAGAGAGAGCGGAGGGGTGAGTGAAAGGGTTTAAGGCACTCCCGCTGGCAGCCACATGCATTGCATCATAAAACAACATGGAACTATACACTTTGAAAATATATACAAATACATGAAAACAGAAATGAGAAATACTTCTACAAATAGATGGGCTGTGATTGGTCTTACAGTGTATTACAATAACATTATTTTTATTTTTATTATTATTACATTGATATCTTGTTTACTTATCATGCAGTGTTGTAATATATATTTTTTTAATTTGTTATAAAATAAATGTGTATTTTTAAACTATTAATATTTGTCGGTCTGTTTTATTTGATTATGTTTTGATCTGGTTGGGCTTTTGGAGTTTAATTTTCAATGACATTCCTATGCTGCCATCTAGTGGAGGGTAAGGGACATAGGATAAAACCCACTTGCACATTACAGCAAACAAAAAAAAACTAAAAGTTGTAGGGGGATAATCTTGGCCCAGAGAATATGTGGAAGGGGCCTCACATACCCTCCAAGTTTGGTTGGTGTGGCTCCTTCCCTTCACTCAGCTGCCATTGACCTCCATTCATTTGAAGAATTGCTTGCTTAAAACAACTCCAAAAATATACGTGCTCTTTTTTACCTAACTTGGTTTTCTATGCTCCCCCCAACCCTCTGCAGCTGCCCACCACATTTTGTGGTCTGAGCTAAAGACTCCCATTCATTTTTCTGCCTAGTCAGTCTGGCTAGGAATCTCCTATAGAGATGGGTTTTAACCCTTGGTGGCCTCTTACTTCAACTTAGCCAGATTTTATTCCATTTTTATTTGTTTTTAACTCTTTTTTGGAAATAAATCACACTTCACTTTTAAAATGCCATCTGAGCCTCTGTTGGATGAAGGATGTGCTGCTCAGAAGACTGAACTTTGGTTTTAAGTATCTATTACTTTAAACATGTTTTATTTTATTTTATTTTTCTTCAAACTCAGTTTTTAAAAAAGAAATCACAGCTCAGATTCAAATCTCATCTCTGAGCTTCTGCTATGTGCCAAAAATGTGTGTGCATCAGAAATTACCTTTAAAAATCTCTCAGCATTTCCCAGAATGCATTGCATAGTGGGCTTTCAAATTGTACCTTGTAATTCAACTGTTTTTGCTGAAAACCTTAACAAACCATATACTGTTGTGATCAGAATGAGCTCAGCTGTTAAACTGGATGAATTCAAATGAACTTGGAAACATGTAGAAAATCGGCACCATGACTCAGAATGGGGTGCATTTTGTTGAACTGCTGCCTGCTAATCATAAAGGACACATCCCATGGTGGCAGCTTTGGGTAAGTTAATGTGGTCATGTGTTTGGATCACATAATGCTGAGCATTCTAGAGGTCTTGCGGTGTATGATGGCACTAGAATGACTCTTTACTCATACTGGGGTGATGAATCCCAGCAGGTGCCTGGAGACCTGTAAGGCAGTAGCCTGCTGCAGCTGGTCCAGGTTCTCTTTCCTTGGGAGGATGGCTGTGTGGTGACACTTTGCTATGGCTGTTTTTGTTAATTCCTCTAGGTGGCACTGTAGCATGGGGAGCTGTAACAACACGGAGAGCTGCTGGTGCACAGCTCAAGTTTCCTAGCTTTGCAAAGGTGAGTCGGTTCCCCACCGAGCAGACTGTCGGGACTCAACCCAGACCAAGAGAATCAACGGAGAACGCTTCTGCTTCCTGGGCATGCTAGTTCCACCTTGCGGTGTTAACGGATAGCGTGTTTTTGAAACCAGGGGCGCGGTACGTATCTGCCTTCCCAGGTTCCGCCTATAGGAACAGCACATGGGAAAGGTGACTCTAGGACTCGGGAGTCTTAAATGCAGTCCAGTCTTCTATGAGGAATAGCCTCACACATGCACACAAACTGGAATTCTGTCTTCAATCTTCCAGCTCCACTCCTAACTGCAAAAGGAAAGAATGTTAATTTCAGGAAATCTTCAGATTAAAGATCTGCTTACCAGCTTTAACCTCCTAAGACCTGAGGTCTTGTATTAAATTTTTTTGCAATTAGTCCCAATCAGCCCAAACAAAATTTGTTTTACATGAAGTTGAGAAATATCCACATATGAGGACACTCAATATAAATTTCAGACAACATTCTCTCAATTTATTAATGTAATCCAAAACCTCTTTAGTTTCTGTTCACATTAGCATTGTTTCTGAGTTCAGAAACAAAATGATACACAGTAGTTGTGACTGTTTCAGCAATGTGGCCTATTCAAAGTATTACTAATGGATATGGGAATACATAGGTCCTTAAGTAAAATCACTCAAAGTAAATTGCATTTCTGCTGTTGTAAACAGTTAATTTTAATTTCTGAATATTACACTTGAAACATTTAATTCAGTCTTGATCTACTTCAAACTTTTTTTTCCCTTATGGGATCATGCTCACTTATCTGTAAACAGATTTGTACGCAGAGCACCTTGCAAATAAAACTGCACTCAATTTGTTCTGATGTGCTTTTTCTTGGGATTTTAGTTTTTTGTTTATCTCTAGTGAATTTCATGTTGTCCTGTCCGCCCCTTGATTGATCCCAGGTGTGACTCATTCCCTGATTATCCTCCCCCTTAAACCCACCTGTGTTCTTCATTCCTTATCAGGCCCTTTAAGTTGTAGTTCCAGTCAGTAATTTATCATGTTCTTTGTTAGCCAGTGCTACCAGTTTGAGAGCTTTACCATCTGCTTGAGTGGATGGTAAAACACTATTGTTGGTTCCAAAAGTGTTTTACTATTGTGGATAGCTTTCATTAAAATAAACTCTTTTCATCCATCTTTCAACCTGGTCCTCTGACCTCACTGCACCCCAATCCAATTCATGACACTTGTACTCTGCTTTGCATTTTTCAAGTTAGCCACCTTTGGCATATGGGCATTAGCTGTTCTGTGGACTGAGACATGGAGCAACGCCTTCACTTGGTGCCTTTTCCATTGGAATAAAATGTCTGTCCAATTCCCACTCTGAAAAGTCAGTTATCAACTGAAGCCAAGACAATTTTGGCTACTTCCATGCAAAACTGCATGATCTTTCTTGGTGTGCCACACAGAGGTCTTAACAGTACAATAGCCAGCCATTTGCCAAAGCCAAATCTGTAATTGGTACCCTCAAAGTCCATTTCTTCCCACTTGTGTGTTTGCAACTCATCAGGTCACTTGCAAACATCTTGGAGTTCATTTAGGACAATTATTGTCAACCAATTACTGTCCTAAATGGACAATTGGTTGTGAGATGGTCACTCATATCAGATTGATGTCTTGGGCGTCTTCTGGCTCTCCTGCATGAACAGTAGAAATCATTGGTAGTGGCACATTTTAATACCATTTTGCCGTGCAAATATATCAATACTTGTAACTTGTGTTGAAACTCCCCCAACCCTTTTCATTGCTTTAGTTTGTATCTTCATCAAACTGAGTCTAGCATTAATAACTTGCATCTATTTTATTGTAATGCATTCCTCACATTTGGCAGATTTAAAGATCCAATCTCTGTAAACCTTGGCAGCAGAGTCTGAGACAGATTACCCACCACCAAGCCTTACAAACCCTGATTCTAGCTCTTCAATCTTTGAAAATCTTCTCCATTTAATCCCATCATCACCATCTTTTTTCAGACTAGCATTCTGGAAAAATTCCCTATAAATATGTAGTAAAAATCTTTGTAGATTTATCTATGAAACATGCTATAGATATTTTACAAGAGTAAACTACTAAAACCATCTCACAATTTAATTTAATACTCGCATCTTTAATTTTAGCTTTAACTTTAGTGCATGTTGAAATATTAAACTGATCCTAATTTTATGAAATAGGCCTCAATTTAGGTTAGATTTACTCAGTTTAATCAATGTATAACTTAATCAGCTTAACACTTATGATCCCAATGTAATTAACTTATGAATTTAATAGATCACATCTTGAGTGTATTTTGCATATTCATCTGAACATGTTGGTACATTATAACTGGAGAAGAATCTAATCAGAAAATGGAGTGTAATGAATTTGTTATTGAAACTGCTAATTTCTGTATAAGAGTTTAAAAATATTCTATTAAACATGTGCTAATTTTAATCAAAATCCACTGATGCACTGGGTCATTTCAATGGTTAGAGTTCTTTGGTTCAGGAACCAGTTTGAGGCCATTTGAAATGAAAAAAATGGATAGGTCATATTCTTTGGTCACAATTTGTTGAAGAAAATCTCTTTATGAAAATAAACACATGTATTGTTCCTGTCTTGGGAAAATGCAGGGAGGATTAGATGGTGATGACTTCATCCTTGGCCTTAGTAGCACCTGCATACACTCTAGTGTGCAAACAGCAACATGTCATTATGAGCTGTTTCAGATGACCTCTAAACTGCGGATTATAATGCATCAAAAAGTTGAAACATGCCTTTAGAAAAGTTATTTACCTAAAGCAGCTAGTCGGATCACTAGGGTGGAACTGTCTTAATTGCCACACAGTGGTTTCTAAAGGGGCATATTCAGATTTTGGTATATTGTAGTTTTTAATTCTCATTATGTTGAGCTGTTTTGAGTTCATGCACTTTAAATAAAAATGAATTATTTTGAAGTTGAATGGTGACTTATCTTTAATTTTGGTACTTTTATGCATGACATTAATGGACCTGGTTAGATGAAATGATGAGCAACAGGTAGTAAAAATGTGTAATTTCTCAACATAAAACAAAATTTAACTAAGTACTTATATCAACATATTGGTAAATATTACAATTTTTGTAAGGTATCATATCAAACACCTATAACTTGTGTTTGTATATACACAAAAATGAGTGAAGATATTTTTAACAGAATATAGTTTTTCTTGTACTTGTCAATTAACACATGGCAGTAAAATTGCCTTGTGCTGATTTATACAAAATCTGTACGTGAAGACATAGAATAAGTTACACAATATGTACTTGATCACTTTAGTTTAAATTGATAAAATGTGAGCTCCAGGTCAAGAAATGGAAATAGAGGTTGAGTGAA
>CM065354.1:46619311-46629263 GCA_033032245.1 Poecilia picta
AAGAGATTTTCCCTTCAAAAATTGTGACCAAAGATAGACCTATCCATTTTTTTCATTTCAAATGGCCCAAACTGGTTTTCCCGAACCAAAAACCTAACCATTGAAATGACCCAGTGCAACGTGGATTTGATAAAATTAGCACATGTTTAAAAAGAATATTTTAAACCTAACAGAAATTACAGTTTTCAATAACAAAATTTTACACTCCATTTTTCTGATTAGATTCTTTTTCCAGTTATAATGTACCAACATGTTCAATGAAATGCAAAATACACTCAAGATTGATCAAATTAAATTCAAAATTAATTACTTGGGAACAAAGTGTTAAACTGATTTAATTAACAAGATTAAACTAGTAAAAAAACCTAAATTGAGGCCTATTCATAAAAAAAGGAACAGTTTTAAAAATTTTAACTGCACAAAAGTAAAGCAAAATTAAAGATGCGATTATTAAATAAAGTGAGAGGTTTTAGAGTTTTCTTTAAAAATACATAGCAAGTTTCATTAAAAAATCACAAATTTTTACAAAAAATATTTAAAGGGAATTTTTCCAGAATCAGTCGAAAAAAGATGGTGAGAATGGGAAAATGGAGAAATTTTCAAAGATTAAAGACAGAATCAGGGTTTGTAACTTGGTGTGGTAATCGCTCAGACCTCGCCAAGGTTTACAGAATTGGATCTTTTAAAACGCCAAATTAGGAATGCATTACAATAAAAAGATGCGAATTAATGCAGACTCAGTTTGATAAGATACAAACTAAAGCAATGAAAAGGGTGGGGGATTTTCAACAAAGTTACAAGTATTATATTTGCACGGCAAAATGGTTTTAAAAGTGCCACCAACCAAAAAATTTCCCCTGTTCATGCAGGAGGCCAGAAGACGCCCAAGCCATCAACTGATAAGTGACCATCTCACAACCAATTGTCCTTTAGGACATAATTTTGACAAAAATGCCTAAATGAACTCCAAATTTTGCAAGGACCGAGAGTTGCAAAACACACAAGTGGGAAGAAATGGACTTGAGGGTACCAATTACAGATTTGGCTTTGGCAAAAGGTGGCTATGTACTTTTAAGACCTCTGTTGGCACACCAAAAGATCACAGTTTTTGCAGGAAAAGAGCCAAAATTGTCTTGCTTCATTGATAACGACTTTTCAAGGGGATTGGACAACATTTTATTCCAATAAAAGGCACCAATGAAGGCGTTGCACCATGTCCAGTCCACAGAACAGCTAATGCCCATATCCAAAGGTGGCTAACAGAAAAATGCAAACAAACAAGTGTCATGAATTGGATGGGGGCGTGGGGGCAAGGACCAGGTTGAAAGAGGATGAAAAGAGTTAAATTTAATGAAAGCTACCACAATAGTAAAACACTTTTTTGGAACCAACAATATGTTTTACCACCACTCAAGCAATGGTAAACTCCAAACTGGTAGCACGGCTAACAAAGAACTGATAAATTACTGACGGAACTACAACTTAAAGGGCCATAATAAGGAAATGAAGAACACAGGGGGTTTTTAAAAGGGGAGGAAAACGGAAATTTAGCACACTGGGTCAATCAAGGGGCGGACAGGACAACATGAAACACTAGAGATAAACAAAAAACAAAATCCAAGAAAAAGCAACAACAAAACAAAATTTAGTGCATTTTATTTGCAAGGTGCTCTTTCGACAAACTGTTTACAGATAAGTGGCAGATCCCAAAAGGGAAAAAAAAAATTTTTAAATAATCAAGACTGAATAAATTTTCAATGTAAATTCAGAAATTAAAAAAAAAATTTTCAACACAGAAAGCAATTTACTTTTTTGGATTTTACTTAAGGGGCCAGTATTTCCCTATCCATTGAAATCTTTGAATAGGCCCATTGCGAAAAGTCACAACTAAGGACTTTTGTTTCAACCAGAAACAATGCTAAAAAAGAACAAAACTAAAAGGTTTGGATTACATTTAAAAATTGAGAGAATTTTTCAAATTTAAAAAAATTCCTCAATGTGGTAATTTTCAAAAATTCATGTAAAACAAATTTTGTTTGGCTGATTGGGACAAAAGCAAAAAAATTTAAACAAAAGCTGGGGGTTTAAAAACTGGAAGCAACTTAATCAAATTTCCTGAATTAACATCTTTCCTTTTGCAGTTAGGAGGAGCGGAAGATTGAAGACAAATTTTCCATTTTGTGTGCAGGTGAGGGTACCTCATAGAAGACTGGCTGCATTTAAACTCCCGAGTCCTAGAGTCACCTTTCCCAAAAAGGTGTTCCATAGGCGGAACCTGGGAAGGAATACGTACCGCGCCCCGGTTTCAAAAAAAACCATCCGTTAACACCGCAAGTGGAACAGCATGCCCAGGAAGCAAAGCTTCTCCGTTACCTTTTGGGCTGGGTTGATCCCGACAGTCTGCCGGTGGGGGAACCGACCACCCAAAAACTAGGAAACTTGAGCGTGCACCAGCACTCTCCGTTTGTTACGCTCCCCAGCTACAGTGCCACCAGAGGGGAAAAACAAAAAAAACCATACAAAGTTCCCCACACAGCCATCCCCCAAAAAGAGAAAACCTGGGGCCCGCTGCAGCAGGCACTGCCTTTTATCCCCAGGGGCCTGCTGGGATTCATCACCCCCTATGATAAAGAGTCATTTAGTGCCTCATACACCGCAAGACCCTAAATGCCCATTAAAGGTCCCCAAAACATACCACATAACTTAAAACCCCAAACTGCCACCAGGGATGGTCCTTTTTTATTAGCAGGGGGCATTTTAACAAAATGCACCCCCTCGAGTCATGGGCCGATTTTTCTACAGGGGTTTTTCCCAAATTCATTTGAATTCTCCCTTTTTAAACTGAGCCATTCTGACACAACAGTAAATGGTTTTTTAAGTTTTCAGCAAAAACAAAATTTAATTACAAGGACAAAATTTAAAACCCCCCAGCAAGCATTCTGGGAAAGCGAGAGATTTTTAAAGGAATTTCTGATGACACACATTTTTTGGGGCATAGCAAAGCTCAGAGATGAGATTTGAATCAGGCGTGATTTCTTTTTAAAAACTGAGTTTGAAGAAAAATAAAATAAAAAAAAACATGTTTAAAAATAATAGAATTTAAAACCAAAGTTCAGTCTTCGACACACACCTTTTATCCAACAGAGCTCAATGGCTTTTTAAAAGTAAAGGGTTTTTTTTTTTCCAAAAAAAAATAAAAACAAATAAAAAGGAAAAAATCGGGTAAGTTGAAGTAAAGGCCCGGGGTTTTAAAAACCCCCTCTCAAGGGTTTTTCCAGCCAGACTACTAGTCAAAAAAAAATGGGAGCCTTTAGCTCAGACCACAAAATGGGGGGGGAGCGCAGAGGGTTGGGGGGAGAAAGAAAACCAAGTTAGGTAAAAAAGAGCACGTAAATTTTTATTGTTTAAAAACGCAATTCTCAAATGAATGGAGGCAATGCAGCGTTTTAAAAGGGAGCCACCCCAAACCAAACTTAGGGATGGGGGGCCCCCCAAAAAAACTCTGGGCCAAGTTTATCCCCCACAACTTTTAGTTTTTTTTTTTTTTTCGTAATGTGCAAGTGGGTTTATAAAAAGTCCCTTACCCTCCACTAGTGCACATAGGAAGTCATTGAAAATTAAACTCCAAACCCCAAACCCCGATCAAAACAAAACAAAAAAAACAGACCGACAAAAAAATAGTTTAAAAATACACAAAATTTTATAAAAAATTTTAAAAAAAATATTTTACAACACGAAAAAGAAAATAAACAAGAAACAATGTAATAATAATAAAAAAAAAAAAATGTTTGTAATACACTGAAACCAATCACACCCATCTTTTGTAAAGTATTTCTCATTCTTTTTCATGTATTTGATATTTTTAAAAAGGATATTTCCATGTTTTTTTAGAGCAAAAGCTTGCGCCAGCGGAGTGCCTTTAAACCCTTTTCACTCACCCCTCCGCTCCTCCCCCAGCATGAACAGGGACGCCTCCAGGAAAAACTGTTTTTTCTTTTTTTAAATTTTTTTGAAAAACACAATATTACAAAAACAGCAAGTTGACATAATGCCGACGGGGGGGGACAAACATTACAGTACTTAGCAAGGACTACATAAATACATTAAAAAAACATACATATTTTAAAAACTTTAGTATTGGGGTTTTTCCAAATTTTTGATATATTTTTTTCCCATCACCAAAAGTGGAAAGAAGTTTTTTTTGCGTAACAGCATTTTTCTTTACCTTTTGGTTAAGTGTAAAATTTTTTTTGCTGGGGGAAATTAATGAAGCAAAACAATCATAATTGAGACATAGGTTTCCGTAGAAGCAGAAATCACAAGAAAATACTTTTCCAAAATTTAATTTCCATCGGTTTTTTCCCATTGTGTTTCTCAAACCCCGGGCTAGGACATCACCACTTTTAATTACCAAAATTTTAACTATTCAAGGCCCCCCTAAATAAAAAGAACGTATCCCCTGCTTTTAAATTTTTTCTCCTTGTGGCGTTTTTTAAAAAAAAGAAAATTTGCAATACCGCCACCACTGCTGGAGTCTGAACTGGAGTTTTAAAGCCCCCGATTTTAAGGTTTTTACACACACAACGAAAATTGATTGGGACATGAAAACCTTTTTTATTTAAGCAATTTTTTAAAAATATAAAAAGATTAAAAGGCACTTAAAAGTTCAAACATATTCTTTTTATTTTGTTTTCTTTAAAAAAAAACTTTTTTAAATTTTAAAATATTAAAATGTATTTTGGGGCAATTAATTAAGTTTGTTTAAACACAAAGTGGGGTTTAAAACCTTTTTTTAATTTCAAATTTTGGAAAAAATGTATTTTAGATACTTCAGATAACTTAAAAAATACACTTTTAAATTTTTTTAAATTTAAAAAAGTACTTTCCCCCAAATTTTTAAAAGTTTGAAGTACACAAATCTCTGATAATCTGGCCTTTTTTTTCTTTGTCCTTTCCGAAAAAAATTTTTTAAACTTTGCAGTTGTCCCCATTTAAATACGGAAGCATACTTCGGGTTATTTGTCAAAAAAAAGTGTTTTTGGGGAAAAGGAAAAAGGAGGACAGGGGCCTTAAGGAAGGGTTTTTTTGTCCCCTCAGGGGAAAAGGGGGGCACGGTTTTTTTCCCTCCACGCCCACAAACCGGTTTGGGTTTTGGCACTTTTTTTAAAATTTTTCCCTAAAAACTTCCCCAACACTCTGGCCACATTTTTATTTTTCTGATTCTGTTCTTTAAAACTTAACTTTTTTTTTAATCAATATTTTTCAATATAGGTTTTTTTTTTATTTTTAAACGTATATGTATTATTTCTTATTTTTAAGCTTTCATTTTGATTTTTTTTTACCTGCTTTGTTTTTTTTCCATTTTAAAAATATTTTCCCCAGCACCCCCTCATAATGTCTTTTTTTCCCTTTTTTCCAGGCTCCCTTTTTTCCCCAGACTTTTTTTAAATTTTCATTCTTTTTTTAAGTAAAATATTTTAACGACCAGGCTCGCTCTGATTCACTAACTACCAATTCAATCGTTATATGGAAGGTAATAGTTTTAAAGCAAAATTAAAAATTAAAAAAATTTAATATAATTACTCATTTAATTTTAGAAGGTTGGGGAATACGCCATATTTAAAATAATTTATTTTTCAATTGACAAAATTTTTTTGAAATTTGAACTTTAGCATGTATTTAAAAAAAACTTTTAATTCTGAAATCGACACTTTTTTGTTTTTTGGAAGACATTTCAAAAAAAAGCCATTTTTAAAAAAGGGTTTAAAAAAAAAACAAAAGGGGGTCATTTTTTAGGGGCTAATAAGCATTGCAAAATCTATATGGGTTTAACTTTTTGAAATAAAATCTTTTGCATTTTTAAAAAAACAAACAGACTACAACATCAATTTTTTAACAGTTAAAACAGAAATTTGCCCCGCAAAATTAAAACCTTTAATAAAAAATTTCATGCTACACCAAAAAAAAAAGCTGGGGGAAGGAACGCCCCATTCAATCAACATTTTAGAGATTGATTAAAGAAACAATTTTTTAAAAAAGCAAAATAAATTTTAAAATCATGAAAAAATTTTTCTACACACACTTTTTTTTTATCCTAAAGACCACAAAAGCGGGGGAAATTTAAAAAAAAAAGGGGGCGAAAAATCTAGTTTTAAAAATTTTTCAACATTCAAAACACAATTAAAAGACTCGATTCAAATGTCTCAAGAGTAAATTTTTATTTCGCCAATAGTGGCGCATTTTTTTTTAATTAAAACCCCTTTCCCTAACGAAGTTTTAAAAACTAAAATAAAAAAAATTTTTAAAAGGAAAAAGTATGCAGTTTGGAACTTTAAAAAATTTTAAGGGGAACAAAAAATCGTTAAATTTTCTAGATTAAAAGGTTTTAAAAGGGCCAGCTTTAAACGTTTGAAACAATACAATTTATTTTTCCTGTTTTTCCCCCAAACAGAAAGAAAAGGGGGAAAACAAAGAATACGGCAAAAAGTGAGGCTGTTAGGGGGGAAATTACGCAACCTCTGGGGGGGGGCCGGGAGGATATGAAAGGGGGACTGAAAGTCGCGATTGTCCCCCTGTGGGGGGAAAAACCTCATGTGTGCCACCCCAAAAACACCGGGACAGAGGGAGCGGCTTCAGACGCTTCCGACTGACCTTGGGTAAGAGCCGACAGGACGCCGGCGAGTCCGTTTCTCTGCTTTTGCGCTTTTTTTACAGATCACAAGTAAAGGCGGGTGACCTCGACGCGACTTAGAATGAACTTTACTGGCACAATATTTTACGCATGTTGGATCAGGCGCTGGTTGATGACTGGAACGTTTAGTCTCTGTTTCTGCTGCCCCCCCGCATTTTTGGGAAATTCGGGAGTGGATTTCGCAATTTTCTGCTGGACAGGGGTTCTACCCCCGGACTTGCAAACGTGGAGCTGAATGTAGCTTTAATTTTTTTTGGGGGTGTAAATTAAAAACCCCCAAAATTTCCCCTATTTGAACAAAGGGTTTTGGGGCGAATGAGCTAAAACAGTTTGGCGTTGTCAAGGTTCGTGCGCGGGGTACGGGCCACAGCACCTGACGCCACGGAGACCCAGCCATCCCGGGGAGCGTGCGCCTCCGCGGCCTCAGGGCGCCGGGTCATCGGAAGGTGAACATCGACTTCGTGGAAACGTGAAGCGGCACAAACCTGAATCGTTTGCAGATGCGGGAAAGCCAACAAAAAACGCACCCCATCCCAAAAAAACCATGGGACAAACGCTGCGGAGGCTGCACGCCGGCAAAGTGCGTGAGGGGGGCCGGGGGGGAATCCCCAACTTTGACGGCCAGGCCGCCTTCAGCAAGACGTCCAGCAGAAACCTCGAGATCATCACTTTTGCCGAATCAGGTAAAAAAAATTGCGCATGTCTGACTCGACCCCAAGGAAACCCCGCACCTTTTTTTCATAAAGTCGGAACAAGTGAATAAAGACCCAACATCAATCCAAAGGATTTCATTTTATTCCAAATTAAACCTGTCTGGGTTATGGACACAAGGATAAGGCAGGCCCCCAACAACAGTTTAAAACGGCCATAAACAAAAGAGAAACGTGTGAAGTCATCATTTTCATCCTTTAAAACATCGCGGCTCCCCCTGTAAAACCAGGGACTTTTTTCTAAAAACCCCCTTTTTTTAGTCTTAAAAAAAACAAAGAAATAAACAAAGCCCGGGCCTAAATTACCGGGTTTTCAAGCAAGGAAGGAAAAGCTCTAAAAAAATTTTATCTGTGAAGTTCTGCTCCCACCGCAGGCAGGGCATAAATACCTCTTTTCAAAAACACCAAGCCTTCAATTTTGGGCCCTTTATCCATTCCTTAAGGGAATCAATTATCTGAAGTGCAAAGACTCTTTCACATCCCCCGGAACACCTAAAATCTTCTGTTTCCCCAAGGGTCCACTAATTGTCAGCCAGCCCACAGAACAGTGGGGGTTTTACACAAACTATTGTTTAAAGGAAAAAAAAACTTGAATTAAAGGCACCAACAGGACCCCGAGCCACTAATTTCCCGCTGGCCCGGCTGCTAAAAAAAAACGAATGAACGTGACTCCTGCATTGCCAAAAGAATAAAACTGAAGCTTTCCTCGGGAAAACAAAACCAGGCAATTTTTGTAAGAGTGTAATTTTCCTCAAACACATCGTGTCACAGAGAGAAGGAAAAAGTGCCAAAAAAAAAAATTTGCGGGAAAAGCATATAAATATGAGATCCAGCAGCGTTGTTTTGGGGGGAGTGGGGGTGGAGGGCTTGCTGGATGGGGTAATAGGTGTGGGGTGGTGTGTTGTGAGTGGTGTGTTTTGTTTGTGTGTAAATTTTGCAGAAAAGAAAAGAATGCTTTTGTATCTAAAAGGTTTTTTGTCCCCTTTGATTTTTCGTTTTTTTTTTTCCCAGCCTTTCTTCCTCACCCCCATTGGGCCTTTGTGTGGCATTGTCCCATAAAACTGGTTTGGGGCCCTACTCCCCTAGACCCCATCTCCCATCCCCATTTGGTTCAAACCCTCCTCTCCCATGCATTTTGGCCAGCCGGGGCATGCCGGTAGGGGTTTCCCACAAAGCTCTGAGGCCAGGGTGCAGGCTTAGTTTTGGGAAAAAGGTTTTGGTGAGGGGCAGCGTTTTGCCAACAGATGGAAATTTGGAAGGGTTTTTCACTTCTTTGTCATATGGAGTCAGAGGGTCAGCTGGAGCCTCCGCCCCCCCATAGCAGGGGTGAACGAAGCTCTTTGTGACGTCTTTGCATTTGCAGGGGTTTAGGGCATTTCCCAAAAAGGGCACTGGAGCAGGATGAGGGAGTGAATCCAATCTCCGTTTTCCCTTTTCAAGCACCATGGTTTTTGCTGAGGGTTTTTGATTCCCTATTCACGGGAGGGAGCGAGAAAGGGACAAGAGAGGGAAAGAGGTAAAAAAGAGGTCAGCAGAGAATTCAGCCCTAAATTCCGATTGCCCCTTTTAGCTCTTTGAACCCCTGAAAAAATTCAGACAAAGACTTCAAAGGGGAAATTTCGGTTCCCAAAAAGGGAAAACCTTAAAACCAAAAAATTTTTTTTTCAAGAAAGAGTACCAAGGCACACTTGGAACAGGCGCAGTCTGTGTCTCACGTTCAGATTAGTTCAGCATTTTAAAAATTATAAATTTTTTTTAATTTTTTTGTGGGGTATCAGCACCTTTTTTCCTTTTTGGGGGAAAGAAGTTTCAGGCCTTAGAGACTTTCGGGTCTAAAAAGTAAAAAGGGAAAAAGTTTTCCGGCGTTATTTTGTTTTACTTTTTTTGGTACTCTTTTCCCCCCACCCGGTTTTTGCAGAAACCCTTTTTTCCCCCGGGTTTGATTAATTTTTCCCCATTTTATGAAAAAATTATCTACAAATTTTAAACTTCCTACTTACTGGGCGTCAGTTGGAGGGTTTTTTTTTCTTTTAAAATGCTTGAACTTGAATTAATTTAATACCCCGGAATCATTTTGAAAAACAGTAAAAATGCCAATTTTGGGGGAATTTTTAAATTTCAGGAAAAAAAAAACAAAAACAAACGCAAATGGACCCAAAAAAAAAAAAAAAAACAAATTGCAAAAAAAGTTCAGATGTTTTTTAAAACACTAATGCCACATTGCTTCAAATCAGTTTCATGTTTTCTAAAAAAGTCCAGTAGTGTTTTCAAATTTTTTTTGTAATGCGTTTCAAAGCCCCAAAGAAAACACCGACTGACCAGAGGAGCCCCAAATTAGATTTTTCCCCCCCCCCACTACTGCTGTTGCGGTTTATTTGAATTTTTTTCAAATAACATTTTTAAAAGCAGTGGAAAATTGGGGTCGAACAGATAAACAATTGTCCAAGTCAAAAAAAAAAAATAAATTTTTTTACAATTTTCAATGTCTGCTTTAAAGTTTTTTGGTTAAAAAATGGGGAAGTTTTGTCCCAAAAATAAGTTATGTGAGAAA
>CM065354.1:46629363-46707787 GCA_033032245.1 Poecilia picta
TGTAGATGTGTCGTTGCTATGTGTCTTTGGTCTATGTCGTTGGTCTATATTGCATGTAAATGATGCATATGTAGATGTTGCACATGTCTATGTCGCATATGCGTTCGTTGCATATGTGTTCGCTGCACATGTCTATGTTGCATATGTCTATGTTGCATATGCGTTCGCTGCATATGTGGTACATGTCGTTGGTCCATGCTGTTGGTTCATGTCGTTGGTCCATGCTGTTGGTTCATGCTGTTGGTTCATGTCGTTGGTCGATGCTGTTGGTTCATGTCGTTGGTCGTGTCGTTGGTCCTTGTCGTTGGTCCGTGTTGCTATTGCCTTTTCTCTTCGGCATTAAAAAGTCTTGAAGTAGGTCATGTATGATCAAATAGTTTATTATTGTTAAGAGAAGAAAATTACTCGTTATATCCTCTCTATGCACGGGTTCAGAAAAATGCTGTGCGCAAGGACTGAGACCACGCAGCGACAACAGTGTCACAATAATCAGCATTTATTCAAGACAGATGCAAACCATCACCAGAAAAGCACATCACAAAACATCAGAAAACCTCAGAGCACAAACACATAAATTTACCTGAGAAGAGGATAAGACAAAAGATGGAAATGACAAACATAAAGCAAGAACGTCCTTGGAGAAGTTGCAAAGAGCAAAATCTGATTTGTTACTCTGTGTGTAAAGTTTTATCCTCTTTTCTTTAATTTATTCAAATAGGGTGGAACTTTGCCCATCCAACCAGGACCTGTCTCTGACCCTTCCTCCAAAGCCATTTTGTCCCTATTGTCCAAGGAGAACTTCTCCTGATCTCCTGCTGATTTATGGCTTTCACCAGGATCTGGCTCCTTCCTGAGCCACGAACAAAGCACCTCACAGGTCCCTGTGAAACTCTGGGTTTTTTTCTCCATTTCTCCCAAAACCTCCCTGATATTAAACTCATACGAACTACAAAAAGTAATCAGATACAGTTCCTGTTTCTTAATACAGAACAAAACATTTTCAATTACATTCATCATTGACTGGTTTTAATTCTACTACTAATACAATATTAAAATAAAATATTCAGTTAAAGCATGCAATATTAAAATATTCTATATGATAACAGTCTGAAAGTTTAAAAGTTCACAGTTTCAAAGTTCAGAAGTCTGTAGGTCAATAGTTTACCATGCCAGATGTTCACTGCAGACTCCTTATCTCCTGAGACCTGAATGTCCCCCTGCTTTGAGATGCTTTTCACACAGATAAGATTTTCTACCTCCTGTGGTTTATTATTTTACAACCTAAGTGACACAAAAACTCCTAACTTTAAGTAAAAGATAGAGCTAACTCAAACACTAAAAAATGATTATATTTTCTAAATGCTAGAAACGATTATATTTCCTCAACATTATATATTACAAAAATACCTACTTCAAGACTTTTTAATGGCGAAGAGAACAGGCAATAGCAACACGGACCAACGACATGAACCAACAGCATGGACCAACAACATGTACCACATATGCAACATAGACATGTGCAGCGAACACATATGCAACGTAGACATATGCAACATCTACATATGCAGCATCTACATGCCACATAGACCAATGACATAGACCAATGACACATTGCAACAGCACATCTACACATATGGCTTCTACTTATTTTTGATACAAATGGAACCCCATATTAGTTAGCTGAATCTTTTACTTAATTTTGAATAGGTTTGTGTTAGTGATTTCAAAAAACAGGGAGAACCCTGGCCGGGATAAGTATTCAAAGATACCAAAGATAGTGATGGATGAACAAAGCTTTCAGCTTGGATCCTTGTGGTTTTTGTCACACAAGATTGGAGGTTGTAAAGTAATAAATCTTTGGAGGTAGATGGTGCTATTTTTAAAAAACATCTTGGAGAGTGTTGAGGAAATATAATCGTTTCTAGCATTTAGAAAATATAACCATTTTTGTAGTGTTTGAGATTTTTTATTTTATCTAACTTAATTTGCCAGAGAGCATACTATATTTACTGGGTTTATTGCCTCACATTCTTCTCGCTTGACATTCTGACCTTTTTGCTATGGTAGGGTTGTGACAACAAACAGAACGTCTCAAAAGATTTATGATTGCAAGACTGGTGTTTATGACTCTCTGCATTTTTCAGACAAGCATTATTTGCCTCAGTGGTTCACTCCGTTTGTCTCAAATCATTCTGATTTTTTTTTTAATTTCAGACTGACAAGGGTGGTGAAGGGACTAATTAAGATTACCTATTTTTTAGCCATAACTGACTTACATTGGTGCCACGTTTTACCTGCGGCGGTATATGATCTAAATGTTATTTGGTTATTCCTCAGTTGCAGTATTTCAGTGAAATCGGCAGTTCGACTGCATTGGGCATTTGCATTTAAACATACTGAGGTGGACTGAGTACACAATGAGTTAAAAGCACCACGTTCCTTCTTACTTTCTAAATTTTGACTCAAATATGAATTTGTTGATGGCAGTGTGCAGATTGTAATGGAATCTGGGACACCATATTACATTTGCATCCACCTGAGACATGGGACATGGGTTAGCAGTGACGGATTTCTCTATTTAATTTGTATGGCATTTTTATGGTATTCTATGACAGAACATTTGTTCTGTTATAGAATAAAGAGGGAATAAGAAATAATTAACATGCATGATTTGAATACACTAAACTTAATATTACCTGTCAAATAGTTTATACAAAACAGTGTTTCCTAAAAGAGGGAAAGGGATCGTTACATGATTGCATATCACTTCATATGATTCAAAATAAGTTGTTTAAATAAGTCATCCAGGAAGGTTTAAAAATAAAGTTTACAGAATCCAATAAATTTTGTTGTATCAAGCTTCTCCCCAGAAATTGAAAATATATTGATAATGGATAGAAATAAAAAGGATAATTCATTATTAAATAAGATAAATAAGTATTTAAAAAGAAAAATGAATCAAATATTAAAAGGGTTGAAATTTGGAGATTTAGAATGTTGATTAATTGGGATAAATCATTTTTATATTTAATGACACGGTTAACATATTTTGGTAAAACAAGCTGATCATCCTTTGAGGATTTAAAATGAAAAATTAGGATTAAAATTAAAGTGGTCTAAATTGGATATTTAAAAGGAACAATCATGGAACTGCTTCTAAAATAGAGTTAAGTTTTGGGTTAAAATGAGGGGAAACATTAATTTCTCAAGTAAGCCCTACATAAAAGAGGGATAAACTGTAAAAATACAGCTTTAAAGAAGCAGCCTTTTAAAAGGGCCAAGGTTACATATTGATAAAACGAATAGAAAATTGCAGGAGGAGAGTTAACTTAAGGAATGAAATTATAATCTGAAATGAGGTCATAGAATAATAAAATAAAAAGTTAATACAAAATCTCTACATGACTGATAAATTGAAATAAACTATTTAAATAAAATTTGATAATAAGAATAATATATGATTTAAAACGACAAAATAATTAGGATCGTTTATTGTTGTTTCCTCTATTACTACGTTTTCATCTATGACTTGCCAAGGAAGTCATTTTACTTCAAGGAGAATTAAGGAACACAGAGACCCAAAATGAAGATATGTTTGAAAAAATTTGTACAACCAATTGTTCCTAATCAATTTTTTCTTTCACAGCGACTGTAGATTTATTGATAGATTCGAAGCGTTTTATATGCGGTGTATTGGGTCTAATTTGCTCATTCGTTATACGGATAATTTTGGATGGAATTTAAGAAAAGTTGAAATTGGCTACAAACTGTGCACAGTCTAAATTCAAATTGGATAAAACGCTTTGCTATGGGTCGATATTTTTATGTGTTGTCCATTAACAAATTAACAGGGTTCTCTTCATACGAGTTTGACACGAGAAGGATGTTTCCGACACCTGCGCATGGACTCCAGAAGGGACAGGTGAACCTGCACATTTATTTCATAATGATGTGTTTAAGAAGTCATAGGTTTGGTACCGGAGTTTGCAGAATACCAGACGTCACCGGACCAGTTCCAGGAATCATCTGGGTCCAGTTTAAAAGTCATCAGAAGGACGGGGGCTGAACTTCACTTCACCAGACCATTCTGAGAGATGAAGAGGACGTCTGATGCTGTTCATCTGCATGGAAAAGGAGGCGCCGGGTTCCATTGGAGTCAGGGCACAGAAGCTGAGGAGCCCCAGCGCGCTCTTCAAGACGTACAGGAGGACCTGCAGTTTCAGTCTTCGGACGGAGGAGCCTCGTCACGCAGTTCCCCAGACCAAGGAGGATCAACGGTTCCAGCAAGAAGTGCAACAGGAATCCCTGCTGAGACCACTTCTGCTTCCTGAGTTTTGAGGTCTTCAGAGACCCGGAACAGGCATAATAATCCTGTTTTCGGTCTCCTTATATTGAGAAAAGAGGAGATTGAAACCTTTCCTTAAAACTCACTGTTTAATTGGCATAATAATCCAATTTTCAGTGAGCAACGGACACTCAGGCGGGAAACTTGAGGTTTAAATACCCGATAAGGGTACACGAAGGATCAAGCTTCAAGAGGATCACACATCGACCCCAAGTTTGCGTTTTTTATCGTTGATCTTGCGAACTCTTTATGAACGTTCGGTTCTTTTGCGCGTATTTTGGTTCATTTTTGATGAAGATCTCATTTTTTCAGACTATCAAAGACATGATACGGACTCTTAAGACTCTATTATAGAATTCTGTGTAAAAAAAAAAAATTGAAACCAGTTGTAATTGATTTTTGTGTGTTCTGATTTTCCCTCCACAGCTTTGAGTTTGTTGATTTTATACTTTTGAAGGATTAGGATGTATGTGTTCATTATTGATTTTGTAATTGGTGGACATCCTGAGTTAGTATTATGTGACTCATTCAGTTTTCCATTTTATTATGTCTGGGTGATGATTTGTAATGTGGTTTGATTCCCCTGAAATGATTGAGTTATAAGATCTTCATATTTTAAAAAGGTTAATGGGTATTTGACATTTGGATTGGAAAGCTTATGAATTCTTTAGGTTCTACAGGTGAGTATTAAAATTTCGCTCAGGATCATTCTATCATCTCGAGGTAGAATAAAGAGTTTAATTTGAGATACAAGTAACTGGTCCGGGTAGCAGTAGCTCGCCTACTTCACCTCCCTATCACTTGTTTTTCCAAGGTGCTGCAGATGATGGGGCTGTAGACCAGTGGTGTCCTGCTTGGACAGGGCTTTTAGTTAAAAAGGGGGACTGTTAAAGGATTATATCAATATTTGGTCATTCTAAATTTTTTTGATTCCTTGGTTAAAACACTAATCAATTTATTTTGTGAGGTCTGAGTATGTCAGACCTCAAAAGGGGGACTGTTGAGGAAATATAATCGTTTCTAGCATTTAGAAAATATAACCGTTTTTGTAGTGTTTGAGTTAGCTTTATCTTTTACTTAAAATTAGGAGTTTTGTGTCAGTAAGCTCAGATGCAGGGCCTGGGGTTGTAAGGTCACAGATAAATGCATTTATAAAACCTGGTTGCAGGTTATAAAACCACAGGAGGGAAACAATCTTATCTGTGAAAAGCATTTCAAAGCAGGGCCACATTCCGGTCTCAGGAAGGAGCCAGGTCCTGGTGGAAGCCATAAATCAGCAGGAGATCAGGAGAAGGTCTCCTTGGACAACAGGGACAGAACGGATTTGGAGGAAGGGTCAGAGACAGGTCCTGGTTGGATGGGCAAAGTTCCACCCTATTTGAATAAATTAAAGAAAAGGATAAAACTTTACACACAGAGTAACAAATCAGATTTTGCTCTTTGCAACTTCTCCAAGGACGTTCTTGCTTTATGTTTGTCATCTTTTGTCTTTTCCTCTTCTCAGGTAAATATATGTGTTGTTTGTGCTCTGAGGTTTTCTGATGTTTTGTGATGTGCTTTTCTGGTGATAGTTTGCATCTGTCTTGAATAAATGATTATTGTGACGCTGTTGTCTCTGCGTGGTCTCAGTCCTTGCGCACAGCATTTTCTGAACCCGTGCATAGAGAGGATATAACGAGTAATTTTCTTCTCTTAACAAGAGCAGGATGTACCCACGTCACAGGAGATAAAAAGCCTTCAGTAAACATCTGGCATGCTTAAACTGTTGAACTGTAAACTCTTGAACTTTAAACTGTTGAACCATTATCATATAGATTTATCTTAGTATTGCATGCTCTGACTGAAAAGTGTATTGTTTAGTTTTAGAATTAATGTTGTCAATGAGGAATGTTTTTGAGAATGTTTTGTTCTGCATTAGAGAAAGTGTGTAGGATTGTGTAACTTTTACTCAAATATTATATTATATTAGAAAAACAGGAATTATTCCTGATTATTTGCTGTGAAGGCTACATATTGTTTTAGTTTAATATCGGAGAGGACTTTGGAGAAGAATAACAGAGAAAAAGCACACTACTTTCTGGAGATAACCTTTTAATTGGATTAAAATACAGAATTAAAGATATGGTCCTGGGAGAGCGAGGGAGAAAAACCAGAGGTTCACAGCTATTTGTGAAAGTGCCTTAATTTGTTTCTCCTTGCTTAAGAAGGCATGAAGCCAGATAGTGGAAGAAAATAAATTAAAACTAAAAAAAGATCTTCAGGTTATAGGAGGTAACCGGACTTAGTGAAATGGCCTGAGTATAGTTTAAATTTATAACCTATTCTGGCATATTGACCTGCAGTTTACCCGAAAGTGGTTCCTTAGACATCTGAAAAGTCATAAAGTTCAGCAGGATTTCAGGGGGTCTGCTTAACTTAACTAAACAAAAAAGAGAAACTTGTCTTTGATTGTCCAAACAAATTACAGGGAGGTACTACATTCAAAAATGGTCAGGAACGGCTTCCAGTTGGTCGAGCTGAGATACGCCTTGTTTGAATATGCTAAAGAGGAAAACACGCCCACAAGAATAAAAGTTTACGCACAGGAGAAATAATTCAGAAAACTAGCCGATCTTAGTTGCTTTTGCTCTGGCTCTTTTCTCCAAAGACGTCTTTGACTTTTATGCCAAAGACGTCACTCAGGTAACAAATGTATGTCTGTGTTTCTGTAATACTCTGTGTAGTCTTATACTTTTTTTGATTGGATTAAATTCAGTACTTCTGTGACGTCAACACGCATTGTTGTGCTTCTGTCCTCACACGTGGCCGAGAGAGAGGGAGGAAGAATCCAGGATCGGGAAGAGAGCAGAGCCAAGTTGTTTTTTTCCTAAATTTAGCCAGAATAATTATTTCTTCCTAACAGAATCATGTAACATAAAACAACATAATTGTACAAACAATTATGTTGTTTATACAACATATAAACAACATAACAACAATATTCATTATTGTTTAGAATATATTCTAAACAATAATGAATTAACTAAATTATGTTGGAAGAATTAAAGATGTAGACTTAAAATATTTTTCACATTGAAAAAATACAAAAATAGAGATTGTTTACCTTTTATGGCCTTCATAATTATAAAAGAAGATTTTTTTGTTTACATGAAAGATTTCATTTTGATGTGATCAAATGGGTTTCCTTAGCCTGGTCATTGCATTCCTATGGAATCTGCCACTCTGTTAAAACATTTAAATAAATTATCTCATTATAATTACATAGTACCTCAGAAATATGCAATACTGTTGCAATGCAATGAGATACTATCTCATTATATTTGAGATACTCAAAATAATGAATTATGTTCTTTTGCATATCTCAAAATAACATATCTAATGCCATACAATATAGTGCTGAATGGCATTATAAATCACTATCTCAGAATAGTGGGACAGTCAGCATAGGCTCAGGACTTTTGGAAAGTGTTGAATTTGAACTCCTGTTTCGAATTGGTTCAGTCCACCTGTACCGGTTTGACATAGCTGTTCACAACAGGGAAATGTAGTTTTGGCTAGCATAGTATAAAGTAATCAATTTGGCATACTGACCACAGTAGCTAATCTTGAAGATAGTTTAAGAAGATTCATTCATATCTGTGAAAAAGGCTGCCTAAGTGCTCAGGCCCTTTAAGGGGGTGGAGCTTAGAGCACCTGTGGATCAGCAAGCAGATGGAGAAAAGGAGAGAAGAAAAGGAAGAAGTCTAACATTTCAGTAATTTGAGTTGCTTTGCAGTGGTTACCTTTATTTTCGATGTGTGTGCGTGGAATATAAGTAAGTGATGTTAGGAAGTTAAGAATATTGTTTATGTATCTGAATATTTACGTTTTACCGTTAATTGATTGCATGCTTCGTTCACGTGCGCACTTGAGCTACACAACGTGGTTTTTTGTGTCGTGTTCAATTAGAAAGAATGATCGTATAATCTTCATTAGTGTAGTTAGTTAAGTAAGAGTGTTATTTGAATTATTTATTTATCAGACACTGATGTTACATTATTATTTATATCTTGTAGAACCACACCGTTACGGCGAAATAAAGACAAAACAGCAAGTGCAGATTGAGCCAACTGACTCTGGTTTCTTTGGGGTTCTGACCGGACTCACCACAGTGATTTAACCTTCCCACCAGCAAGTTGCAGTTTAACTAATTTTTAATGGTCCTTCGAGCCGGATGTAGCAAATTGCTGTTAAAGGATGCAGAACCCAGAGTCAAAAGTAATGGACACGACCTAAACGACCAATGTCAGTTCCTTCCTATCTGTCAGATTATGACCTAAGTGGACCTGGAGCTCAGAGTAGATTCCAGACAGAAGCTGCAGGGGAATTATTAGTAGAGCAAAGGGCAACTACCAGATCTCTATCACCACCAATAAGCCAGAGCTTCGACATGATGAACTTGAGGGGTGAGGAGCAAGAACTGGAGCTTTGTCAATCTATAGAGCAAGTCACCGGGGAGCAGCAGAACAACCAAGTTCCTGAGTTCTGTGTTGCTCTTGAAGAGATGCGCCAAGAAAACGCTGAGCTTTGTAAACAGTTTCAGAGCCTGATGGTTGCTTTACAGTCCCAGCCAGCAGCCCATCAGCCTCTATTCCCACCTCCTCCACCTCAAAGTGTTTACAGTGGTGGTTATGGACATTACCAACCCCTTATCTATTCTCCAGCACACCAGCAGCTACAATATCCAACATTCAGCTCCAGAAGAGACCTGCCATCAGATTTCACTCAACCCAGAGTTTCCCAAACATCCGGTGGTCTGCCTTATAACCCTTACTACGCAGCCACACCGCAGCAGGGTGCCTCTTCCTATTCACACAGAGATTCTTCATTTCTCCAGGTTCCCAGTTTTAATGAGCCACAGAGAGAGACCACATACAGGGGGCCAAAGCCCACCATCCCCAGATTTATATCACCAGACCCCAGAGAATTTGCACGCATGAAGATTGTCTTAGAGAATCTATTACCAGGTGACGCTACTGAAAGATATAAGTACCAGATCCTCACTGATCACCTTCAGTGTGAAGAAGCTTCCCTTGTAGCAGACTCCTACTGTAACTCAAGGCAACCTTACACTGATACAATGATGGCTCTCACAAAGATGTATGGACAGCCCCACAAGCTTGCAGTGCAACGGATCACAGAGTTAATGGACGGTCCGAATATACGCAGTGGTGATGTTAAGAGCTTTCGCCTGTTTGCCCTCAATGTCCGGTCACTAGTAGGCATGTTGGAATAACTGGGGCAAACAGGCCAAGTTGAGTTAGTCTGCGGCTCTCATGTTTCTAGGCTCTTAAGTAAACTCCCCTATGACCTTAACGCCAGTTTTAAGAGATTCATCCACCCTCTCAGAGTGGTCATTCCTACTCTCGTTGACTTTGCTGACTGGTTAGAATATGAGCTAGAAGTTCAGGAAGACAGCATGAAGCCCCCCAAGAGAGGGGAGTCATTTATCAAGAAGCCTGATACCAAGCGTACTCCCAAGCCCTCAAGTAAGACTGCTACTATCCTCCTGGGTACTGAGAAGGTCTCTGGATCAAATAGTGTAGCAGCACCACCTACATCTGGACCGGCTGTCAACAAGTCAAGGGTAATAGAGAAGGTTATGGCCTACTGTCCCTATTGTGACAATGACAAGCACTTCCTGAACAACTGTTCTAACTTTAAGACCCTGAGCAAAGAACAGAAGGTGACATGGATTAAAACGAACAATAAGTGTTGGCGTTGTGGACGCAATCACCAAGCGGCAAAATGTACTCTTAAAGCTCCCTGCAAAACCTGTGGTAGGAGACATTTGCTTGTGTTGCATGAGGTGAACGAGAGAACAGAGGAGGAACAAGCATCAGTTCCACCTCCAGCAGAAAACTGCCTTGTAAACACTGCCAACAAAGTCATGTACGTCGACCGACCAGTCTACAACTGTAAGGTGCTACTGAAGATCAGTAAGGTACTTCTGAGAAATGGTGACAAGTCCCTTGAGACGTATGCCATCTTGGACGACGGATCTGAGCGGACGATCCTGCTTCAGTCTGCTGTCAAGCATTTGGGTCTTAGAGGAAGTAAAGAGGTGTTAGCTCTTCGTACAGTCAGACAAGAAGTGGAGAAGCTTCATGGGGCGCCCATGTCTTTCACAATTTCCCCAGGAGCCAACCCTGACATAGTGTACAACATCCAGAATGCCTTCACAGCCGAGCAACTGAGTTTAGCAGAGCATTCCCATCCAGTTGTCTCACTCCAGCAGAAGTATAAACATCTGTCAAGTTTGCCTCTCCCTCCTCTCACACCTCATCATACCTGTGGAGCCAATCAGACTAGGACCACCTGGTGGGCCGGCAGCAGTGAAGACTCTTCTCGGATGGATGCTACAGGGACCTACTCAAGCCATAGAATCCATTACAAATGTGAGTCACTGCCTCTTCACATCTGCATCATCACCCACAGAGCTGTTCTCCTGTGTAGAGAAATTATGGCAAATGGATGTGCTCCCTTACCGCAGTGAGAAGTTAGCAGTTAGGTCACGACAAGATCAAGAGGCAGTCAGGCTCCTGCAAGAACAGACAGTGAGAGTCAATGTCAGTGGTGTTGAGCGTTATGCCACACCCCTTCTTCGAACCAAGAACATGCCTCTCCTGAATGCTACACCAGAAGCAGTGTTGCCTCTCCTGAGAAGTACGGAGAAGCGTCTAGCCAAGTCGCCAGAACAAGCTGCTGCCTATCAGATGGAAATCGAGAAGCTTGTAGAATCTGGCTATGTAGTGAAGTTGGTGGATCATCAACCTGAGATTGGTGGTGAAGCTTGGTACATACCCCATCACATGGTTCAACATAATGGGAAGAACCGGGTGGTGTACAACTGTTCATTCCAACACCAAGGTTACAACCTCAACCAACTCCTCTTACCAGGTCCCACTCTCGGCCCTGCCTTGTTAGCGGTGCTCCTACGTTTCAGGGAACATGCTGTGGCGTTCAGCAGTGATATTCGTGGCATGTTCCACCAATTGAGGCTCCTACCTGCAGATCGACCCCTGCTTCGATTTCTGTGGCGGGACATGAACCGAGACAAGCCCCCTAATTTCTATGAGTGGCAGGTACTTCCATTTGGAACTACTTGCAGCCCTTGTTGTGCAACATTCGCGTTGCAGAAACATGTCATGGATCACGGCCAACCAGAAGAAGATGTTTGTGTTGCCATTAACAAGTCTTTCTACATGGACAACTGCTTACAGAGTCTTACATGTCCAGTAGCTGCCAAGACACTCTTTGAAAAACTGCGTCACATACTGGCTGAGGGGGATTTGAACTGAGGCAGTGGGCCAGTAACAATCCAGACGTCATCCACCATCTTCCTCCAGACCTCAGGTCATCCAGCTGTGAACTGTGGCTCAGTCAAGGTCAGTCCACCATCCAAGAGCCAGCCCTTGGACTACACTGGAACTGTAAGTCTGACACCCTCACTTACAAACACAGACATATTCATTGCTCAGTGGCTACTATGAGAAATATTTATAGAGTTTTAGCCACCCAGTATGATCCTCTTGGGTACATAGTTCCTTATACCACCCGTGCCAAGGTTATCGTACGCCACCTGTGGGAGAAAAAGAGGGATTGGAATGACCCACAACTCCCCGAGGATCTGCTGCAGAAGTGGCATGCATGGGAAGCAGAGCTGGAGCAGCTGCACAAGATCACACTGCCTAGGTGCTACACCAGTCCCAGGCTAGACCAACCCAACTGTATGAGAGATATTCATGTATTCTGTGATGCCTCTGAACAGGCATATGGATCAGTGGCTTATCTCCAGACAGAGAGTCCTGAGGGAGAAGTTGAGGTTGCCTTCCTTGCAGCACGGTCTCGTTTTGCTCCAAAGAAGCAACAATCTGTTCCTCGGCTAGAGCTGTGTGCTGCTCTAACAGGTGCTCAGCTCTACAAGGTCATCAGCTCTGAGTTAACTCTTCCCATACACAGCTGCATCTTGTGGTCTGACTCAGCCACAGTCCTATCCTGGTTGAGTTCAGACTCCTGCAGATACAAGGTGTTTGTGGGCACTCGTGTGGCGGAAATACAAGACATGACAGTAGCTGCCACATGGAGGCATGTGCCCTCACGAGACAACCCAGCAGACGACATCACTCGTGGCCTCACTCTCCAAGACATCAGCAAAGGCAGCAGACGGACAGATGGACCTGCATTCCTGAAACTAGCTCCAAGTTACTGGCCTGATCTACCACCCCCACCTCAGAGAGATCGTGAAGATGAGCTGAAACGACAAGCGGTTTGTCTGACTGCGTCCAGCTCTAATGTTCCAGATCCACGCCAGCATCAAACTTGGGACAGCTACTTAAAGGCCATAGCACATCAGCTTCACGGGGCGGCTGACCCCAACCACCCTCTCACTGCTGATTCCTATGCTGCTGCTGAGGTAGAAGCCCTACAACAAGCCCAAAGGGAATCCTGACCTGACTGTAGATGAAGTGCACCCCATTGTTCTGGACCCCAGACAGGCTCTGACTCAACTCATCATACAAGATTATGATGGTAAGCTCCAGCATCCCGGGCCAGAAAGGGTGTTTGCCGAGATCAGAAGGAGATACTGGGTGCTACGTGGACGTGAAGCAGTACGCCGCCATCAGAGATCCTGTGTTGAGTGCAAGAGGTGGAAAAGTCACCCCAACCCACCCCGGATGGTGGACCTCCCTCAAGCAGACTGCGTTTGTTCAAGCCGGCATTCTATTCCATGGGTGTGGATTGTTTTGGGCCATACACCATCAAAGTCTGACGCAGTAATGAAAAAAGGTGTGGAATACTGTTTAAATGCCTAACTACAAGAGCAGTGCATCTTGACTTGATCCCCAGTATGGACACAGATGCTTTCTTAATGGCCCTGAGACGCTTTATAGCCAGGCGTGGGAAATCCAAGGAGATTCTCTGTGATCAGGGGACAAACTTACGAGGAGGAGAACGTGAGCTGCAGGAAGCATTTTGAGCTTTTCATCCAGACCTGAGAGAGCAGCTAGCTTGCCAGCAAATCAAGTTAATTTTAATCCTCCTGGTTCCCCACACTTCGGAGGATGCTGGGAGCATGAAATTCGCTCACTAGACAGAAGAAATATAAGAAATATAAAAAGAACAACTTTATTTTGTCTGTCCGCAAATCTAATTTTATTGATTTAATCTGTAAGTTCAAATAACAACCAATACAATATTTACTTACTTTTGTACAGTGTGTGTTGTTTCAGAAAGACAGAAGACTGGATGGTGTGGAGCAGCTTCATTGTCATTAGCCTTTTCTGATCACACAAGTGGTATAAATGACTTCTCTGCTATAGAGTGTTTCTCCATTTCTCTATTGAAAGACCTTTATGTTCCATAGATGGCTTGATTTTCAGTGTATTTCCTTTTTTACTGACAAAGACAGTGTCACTGTGGAATGGTAGTTCTTTGTTATTACCAATAAATATTTTCTTATCAGAAAACTGCTGAACGGCACTATGAATGACCATAACATGATTAGTTTTTCAGGTACAATTATTATAATGCCCTTTGTTATTATTATGCCCTTTGTTTTGTCTGAATGTTACCATGTGACCTAATGTGTCCTTTCCTCTTTTTCAATTATTTAGTTAGAAACTGTGGAATACTCACATTTAACCCTGAAAAGAAATTAGAACAAACTTGGAATCCAGAGACTCTAGTTTATTAATCACTTTTTAGCTTGATTTTTAGAAACTGTAGCATACTCATTACTTAGACAAATATTAGATAAATGTTTAGATTAATATGCAGAGAGACTCCTATACAGAAAATTCAGAAGTGTCAGATCTCCAGTGCAAGTGTGGAATGTTAAAAATACAGTGTTAATTCAACAACATGAGTGTTATTAAGTGTTAGAAAGGCTAAAGAGTTCCAAAGAGTTAGACAAAAAGCAATCCAGTCCAGTGTTGATTTCTAACTCATCACTCAGTCTGGCGTTGATTTCAATAGCTTATATAGCATGGTGCCCCATTGTTGACTCATGGCTGCTAAAAACTTTACCAGAATGACTGATTTTAGTGACATAGTGAGTGTAAAATATTGAATAAAATGTTGTGTTACATGACTGACTTTATTTTCACTCTTATATTTAACTTTATGACACACAAAACTACTAATTAATTGTCCTTATTTTCTCCATGTGCATTTTGGGTAAAGCTTATCGCCAACGTCATCATCAGTCACTTGGCAACAAATAGCAAACTAGCTAGAGCATTTCTACGGACTACCCTAACATGTTTTGAATTTGTGTTGTTTCATCATTAGTGACCAGTAGCCTCTTGTTTCTGTTCTTCTCTGGGTTTGTTGTATTTTATGTCAGATGGACTTCAAAATAACAGTCGCTCTCGGGTGATGAAACTTGTTAGCTCCGCTGTTGCGGGCATGTCTACGTTCCATCCATCCATCCATTTTCTTGACACCCTTGTCCCTTGGTGGGGTCGGGAGGGTTGCTGGTGCCTATCTCCAGCTAACGTTCCGGGCGAGAGGCGGGGTTCACCCTGGACAGGTCGCCAGTCTGTCGCAGGGCAACACCGAGACACACAGGACAAACAACCATACACACACACACCTAGGGACAATTTGGAGAGGCCAATTAACCTAACAGTCATGTTTTTGGACTGTGGGAGGAAACCGGAGTACCCGGAGAAACATGTCTACGTTATAAAGTTAAATTATCATGAGCTTTATTATTGGGCCCAGTCATTAGCCCCGCCCCCGGCCCACGCCGTTTTGTTCCGCTTCTGAGAAGCGGAGGCAGCAGTATGGCGTCTTGTCTGGAGCTTATTATAACAAGGTAACTTCCATGTTAAAATTATCATGCTTTTGACTATTTCTTATAGATCCCGACGTTAGAAAAACTGTTACTATTTCTTTTTCGTAATTGTGGTTTAAAAAATTTTTAAACCACCTTTAAGCTGCAGGACCAAAAATAACCAGTAATGCAAATCAAACCAGGGGCGGAGCTATAGGGGGGCTGGGGGGGGGGGGTTACATTCACTTATGGAATTGTTTGGAGACACCAAATCCATAAGTGATGGCAATTTTCCAAAACTATAACCCTGATTTCCTAGTGTTACAGATACCCTTCGGTAATGTGTCTCCAAGCGTAAATGGACACAGAACTTTACAATAATCTATAAACTCATCAATAATGTGTTTCTAGGGAAACACTAAGCGATTTCCCCACTAACAAAATGCACCCAATGTTGAAACCTTTGTTGAAGATTTCCCTGAGATTATGAGTGATTCCCTGCAGGCTTTGAGCAAATAGGACTTCAGTTTATATTTCGATATTTTGATTGATCCTTCATCCGAGGATTCTCCCTTGTACTTCTTTAAAGAATTTTTCAATGTTTTTTTTTTCTGAGCCAGCCTCCCCAGATGAAATGGAAAGCATATCATCATAATTTTCATAATTTTTCATAATCATAATATTCATAATTTCTTTTAAAAGTGTTGAAATATTAAATAAATAAATAAGTACATTGTTGTTATCCCAGAATTTCTTGATGAACATTTTCTCGAGAAATTATTTAAATTTTCTGTCCACGGTTTTTCCTCCCAGATCATTCACAAAGGATCTATGTAGCTTCTGCAGTCCTCCTTCCAGGACTTCATAAACAGAGAAACCAATGTTTTCCGTTGTAACAAACAGAGAAACTGATCAACACAAGATGACTGCACTCTCATTTCAGACAGAAAACACATTACAGGTGAAACAGAAAGAAGCTCAATGAGCTGCTGTATATGTGAAGAGAAGGGAAACTGTGATCTGTTCATCTGTGCTCCAGTCGTTAATCTGTCACCTATTGTCCTTAATATTTTGTCCTTAGTATTAAGGACAAAATTAAGTGAAAGCCTCCATCTCTGGAGTTTTTGTTTAGCAATTGAATTAATACATTTGAAGCCAAATTATTTCATGTGTAAAATAAAGGAACATTTATTTTTAAGTTAGTATGTATTTAATCTTTGTCACTTCAGCTTGTTGACATGATATTGTCTGACTGGCAGCCTCTCTCGCATAATGGTTTTAGTTGAAGGATCTCAGGTGAAGTCAGAGGTTGTGAATTTCCTTCCTTCAGTGTTTTGTTCAATAGTTGTCTTTCAGGGATCTGAGAGCTTCTGTAAAAACCTTTAGGAGCCTCATTTTCTCTCTGTTGGCTGCTTTAATATACAAATTCTACCTATTTGGAAATGGCATGTCCTCATTTGTGAGAACCTATAAAAAAGTGTAATTAATCTCTCAATTAAAAGAAATAATGATTCTGTGGGTCAATCGTTTCTGTAAAATCAGATCTTTTTGATAGTTTTAGCTACTCTAAAATATCAAAATACAAGCAAAAACTCCATGTAAAATGGAATTTTTTGTGTTGTAGGGCATCCAAATGTCTACGGCCGTAGCTAACGATAAGGAACCTAAACATCATTGCACAAAGAAAAGAAATGGAAGAATGAATTAAAAACTAAATACAAGGACATGGCAAGACCTGAGAAAGAAACCTGGATCTATCTTTCACTGGAGGAAAAGAAAAAGCGAAGAAGCAAGTGATATGGAACCATTGTAAAGAGCTACACTGCAGTGGGGAAACATAAAATCTTTCATATTTTATTCTTTCTGACTCTTCACCTTATTGATTGCAGAAGAATGAATGGGTTAGTTTGTTTCACTGCTGCCACAGCACGGCTCTGCTCTCTGGTGGACAATCATACACATTACAGCACAGAAAGAAATTAGATTCTGACATTAAACTACAGAAGAGTTAGCTATAAACAAATATTCTAAGACCACTCCAGGTAGTTAAAAAATGTAGAAATAAGTACTTCATTCATATACTCAAAAGAATATGGCCATCCCATGACATCATAATAATAGTGCAAAATTTGCATGTAAGAAGAAACAAATAGAACTGACTTCTTGGTGATTTTTTTTGTTTGTTTCCTCACCAGGTATCTCTTCCAGGAAATCCAATAGGCTTTTAGAAATAATTTTCAAAACTCTGTACTTTAACTGAATCGACTTGGATAAAACAGAAAATTGTATTACCTATAGTGTACCAGTGCAGCTTTTGACACTGTTGACCATGACATTTTACTGAATCAACTGGAGAGTTGGGTCAGATTCTCTGGTCCAGTGCTCAACTGGTTTGAACTTTACATAAAGAAGAGGGACTTCTTTGTTTCAATCAGAAACTTCTCATCAGAGAGGTCAAAGGTCAAATGTGGGGTACCCCAAGGTTCAAACCTAGGACCCCTTCTCTTCAATATCTATATGGTCCCACTGGCTCAGGTTATAACAGGAAATAAGATCAGCTACCATAACTATGCGGATGATACCAGCTCTACATCACTATGTCACCAGGTGACTCTGAACCCATGCAAACACTGAACAGATGCTTAGAACAGATCAATGTGTGGATTTGCCAAAATTTCTCCAGCTGAACAGAAACAAAACTGAAGTTATTATCTTTGGACCTAAGAGGAGCGAACTAGAATCAATGCACAGCTTCAGTTATTACAACTACAAACTAGCAATCAGCCCGAAACCTGAGAGTAGTTATGGACTCTGACCTGAACCTTTAGACCCACATTAAGACAGTCACAAAGTCGGTCTTCTATCGCCTGAAGAACATCTCCAGAATTAGAGGACTAATGTCTCAGCGAGATCTAGAGCTCATCCATGCGTTTATCTTTAGCCGCATTGATTACTGCAACAGTATTGCTGTAATTATTTTAATAATTACATTTTTTGTCAAAACTTTAACTGCTTTAAGTTCAAGATCTGTATTTATTTGCATTTTAATAAATTTTATATTTTCCTTTATAAATATAGTGCATCCTTCTCCACTTCCATTTATTCTCTCTTTACGTAAGACTACATAACCATGAATACTAAATTGGAGTGATGATTTAAGCCATGTTTCTTGAATACATATGTCTGGTTTTGTATTTAATTTGTTAATGAAACCTTTAAATTCTTGTCCGTTTGTTACTAAACTTCAAGCGTTCCATTGTAGTATTAGAATTATGTATTGATTTGCGAAGCTTCATTTTCAGACGATCCTTCTCCATACCTAAGTTCATCCTGAATTTTTTCCCATGACAGATTTTTGACATTAAACAATTTTGCTGCTGCCTTTACTATAATTTTTATTTTTTGAGTTTTAGTTCTTGCCTGCTCTGAACAGTTAATACGCCAGAAAAGGAATATGTTTTTCTAACATGACATTATTTTGAGTATTATCTATCTCCTTTTTCCTTTCCAATTGTGTTTTGGTAGCATTTTCCGTACTTATATTTACAGACAAGTAAGAAAATGTACTGAAAAAGAATCACACCCCACTGTCCTCAACATTGTGCTAATTTAAAACAACTACCCCCTCAATAATAAAATGCACTGACCCAGAGCTCAAGGAGGATGAGTGGAAGGGAGAGGATAGGGGGGAGTAAATAGGGGAAGGTTGTGTAGGTGTGTGTGTGTGTGTGTGTGTGTGTGTGTGTGTGTGTGTGTGCACGTGTGATACTTTACTAGTGTATGTGCAATTTTAAATGCTCATAATATTAAATGCTTGAGTCTCACCAAACAAACCTGTTTGGGTTACACACACAAGATTGGAAGTTGTTTCCCTGTAGCTGTATGGGAACCAGACTGTCTCTCTCATGTTTCTCATGTTTTCAGGTGATCTTCGACCAATTTTGAAAGTGGAAATATTTGTTATCTGCCATAAAATCAATATGTTGGCCCAAATGTTTATATCAATGCATCCCTGCATAGGATATTTAGACTAGACTGTTTCAAGTGGAAGAGTAGGAAAACTGTATTCCTGTTTCATATTTTAAATGTTGGTGTTTAGGGTTCAGAGACATCACACCGTGAGACAGCTACGCCAGCAGCTGGTCCGCCAACTCTTTGCTCTTATACTTGATATAAAGGCCATAAATGTTTCTGCTCAGGTTCTGGATGAGGGAAACATTCATGGGGATCAACATTCAGCTTGGATGCAACAAGAACAAAACAGAGCTGCAGTAAAGCAATCAAGCTGGCAGGATAATGAGTAAACCCCAATTAACTGGTGTAAACAAATTTGGTTAGACAAACCTGCATTTAAACGACCCAATCTTGATTATTCTAACGATTAATCTAGGCTCATTCTGAAGATTTTTCATTTAAGCACTTACGCTTTTTTATGCAATTTTATAGATTAAAATATACAAATAAACAGATAATTAAATCACTTATTAGAATATATTTCTAAAAGTTTTTTCCAACTTAAATGCAAAATGTATACATTTTTTAAACTTTATACCTTATAAATGAAATAAATTAATCTGGGAGATGAGCTCCAATCTGAAACAGCAGAGTGGATTAAATCTGGCCAGACAAGGTGAGGGACAGAGGAGTCGTCACCATCAGGAAGTTTGAACCATTTTAATCAGTTTGCAGATTAAAGTAGTGTTTTGGGATTTCCAAAACACAATTTCATTTTCCAGACTAGGTTGAATCAGGTGTGGCCCACTTTGGCACTGTGGCGGGTCATATTGATGTTTCTTCGCAACTAAAATATTTTGACTTTTTACCACATGTAAATTTAAAATATTGCAGAGATGCAGGGATCAGAACTTTTTTGTCCAACACTGATCTCCAGTTTTCATTCTGGTCTGATCTTCCAGTTCTTGGGAATTTTTCTCGAAAGAGGAAAATGTTCTGTAGGTTTTGAGTTTCAGGTAGAAGTTCTGAATGCAACAGAAAATATTAATATTGTCTTAGTTTATGCTTCAAAGTATTGACCTCTCACGTTCATGGAATCGGAATGTTTTACTTTAAATTTGGACTTTCTGACAGCAGAGTTGATGAAAACAATCTTTTTACTGCAATATTTAAATTTGAACAGGTAAAGAACAGAATGAGCAGCCAATGAACCAATTGCAGAAGAAAAATATTTTTATTGCTCTAAAACACTTGAAGAATAACTGCAGCAAATATACAAGATTGAATATTAAAATCTGACATATCCAGAAAATAGGAGCCAACAGAAATAAAAAATGTTCAGTGATTGAGAAAACTGATCAACATTTCAATGAAATTTGACTATGAATGAAAGGAAAAAAATGAGAGAAACAACATCTTGAGCTTTAGTGTGAAGCTTTGGCTGGAAAACCGAAAAACATGTGATCCTAAAATAATCCCAGCTTCCATCTTTAAAGGATTGGGAGAAGAAAAAGTTTCCAAGGACTCAATCAGAAAAGTTTCACCAAGAAATATATTGTAGAGATGAACTATCTGCTCAACAGTGAGAGAGTTTCTCTAACAGGAGGAAAATCTTTAGACTCTTTAGACACAACTCAGCACAGAAACACAGAGGAACCATAAGTCCAGAACCAGAATCCAGGAAGCAAAGGTTCAGTGAAAGTGGTGGTGAAGGTGTGGAGGTGGATCAGTGAGTCAGAGGAAACTCTGTAGAAGGACAGAATGCCAGCAGGACAGTCCACATACACTGCTACTCTGTTAGAGTCACAGGAGGAGGAGAGAGGAGTTTTTATGTTATTGTGCCTGACAGAGTAACCTTCATCAGAGCAGATCAGACTCCAGGAATGATCATTTCCTCCAAGCCTACAGTGTTCACTGTATCCTTTCCTCCTGATTCTTTTGTAACTCACTGATATATAAACATATCCTCTCCACTCGACCTCCCAGTAACAGCGACCAGTCAGACCAGTTGTACACAGCAACTCAGGCCAGTTATCAAATCTTTCTGGATGATCAAGATATGACTGACGCTCCTCATATGTCACCTTCCTGTTGTCTTCAGAGAGTTTGAGGTTTTTGCTCACTGTGTTTGTGTCGATGGTGAGTTTACAGGAATCTGATGGAGAGAAGAAACACAATGCAGCTGACCTTTGATGATGACTCCTGAATGAGTGATGTGACAGTTTGAAGATGGTTGAATGTGAGCTGCTTTGTTGTCATGAATCAGATGAAAAACACACTTACATCTCCATGGACCTGGTGTCAAGAATCGGGCTCCAGCAGGATCCATTCTGAAAGGAGGAAGGGGGTCAGACCATCAGTCTTTTTCAGCAGCAAACATGGACATTACATGTCTCTCAGACACACATTGTCCTCTACTGAGACAGGAGCAGTACAACATTTGGATTGCAAACTGCAGTGGATAGGAAGGACAGTTGGTCCTGCTGCAGCACAACTCATTTCTCCAAACACAGGAAAAGATCCAACAGAGAGGAGAAAGGAAATCCCTCAGTAACAACCTGAAGAAACTCACTGAATCCTAAAAGGACATCAGGAAACTAAGTAAACATTTCTGGAAGCTCAACCTGATTTAAAGGGAACCATGGTTAGTTATAAAAATAGACCTTATTTGGGAAATATTTATTTTAGATGTAAAAACAATACAGTAATAATACCATAAGTTAGAGAAGTCTATAAAGGTATCAGCAGAAGCACACTGCCGATACCTTTATAGTTGGGCAGGCCACTCCAAGGTGTGCATCTTTGTTTCTCCCACTAAACATCAGCTGTCTGAGTGGCTTGTATTCTTGATCTTCTCTTCTGAGATCATAGGTGCCATTTTTACAATCTGTGATTGGGATTGTGGTTGGTTTTGGGTGCAACACCTGTCGTGTGTTTCTGCAGTGTTGCTCTGCTGGCGTTACTGGCTGCAGCTGGAGGTTGTTGTGGTGTGCAGCTTCCACCTAGTCCTCATCTGCTGCTCCGCTCCCTCCCTGAGTGGGCTGTGTTCAGCTCCCGTTAAAGCTACCTGCTATTTAGATTTAAATTTATTTTACCTGAATCCACAGGTAATAAGTTTTCTGTTTCAGGCACACGATTGCATTGTTTTGGAGCTGCAGCGCTCTGGACGCTCTGTTGTCTTGTCTTGCCGGTGTTTGTTTGGGCTGCTCTAGACTAAACCTGTTGCTGCTTGGGCAGGTTAGTTGACAGGGCATGACTCCTTTGACCCCTCTGAAGGGAATTTGAGGCGAGACGACAATTTGTTCCATTGGTTGAAGAGTTTTTACTTTTTGTATTTGTTGTGCATTATTCAAATTACTAACGTGTCAGCTTTCTTTTGGTTTGATTTAATAAGTTGCTTTCTTTTGAGAGTTGAAATTGTACTCACGTTCCCTTTTATTTTCTGGGACCAAGTAATAGGTGTGAAACCATGTTTTTACAAAGAGAAATGTTTTAAGAAAATTGTTAATAAAATATTGTGTATTATTCAGTTTGTGTTTCGGTGCATCTTGTACATAACTTTTTAAAAGAATATAGTGCTACAGACACTTTCTGCCAGTGTCTGTAGCGTTGTGTCAGGTTTGGGAACATCTGTGTAGTCTACAGTTCGGTATGGTGGCAACAGTGACACCAGACCTCCATGGATCCGATCGGATCAGTGTTGTCAGTATCGCAGGCAGCATAGCTCCAGTTAGCACCTCAAAGAGCGTCCAACTTTGCCTGTCTCAGCGGCAGCACAGCATTTATTTTTAGCGCGTTGTCGTGACGATCACCTGTTAGAGCCTTCATTCATTCTGATGATATAAATGGCTCAAAGTTTTGTGGAGAAATGTCCAGAGCACAGATTAGGTCCTTTAGAAGTTGTGTTCCACTCCCGCTCCACTGCGCTCTCCTCTTTCATTTTTTAAATAGAGCCAATGGTGACACAGTGTGGCATTATCTAAATTACACCTGTCAAACTTAATACGATAAACAACCACTCCGGTAAAATTAGCCTTCTCTGGCAAGCACTTTGGTTTTACCTCCCTTACATTCCAGGTATCTTAAATTATTTTATGACTAGACATTTTAGCAATTTAAGATATCTCGAATTACATTCTGACTAGTCAAAATGACGTCGGATTTACCATTGACTCGTATGGACACTTTAATTCAAGATATCAACAATGAATTACTGACTATCTGAAATCCACATTTCAGATATCTTCAATTAAATTATGACTAGTCATAAAGTAAATTCAAGATATCTCTATTGTAGTTTTTATTCATCACTATTCTAATTAAAGATATCTTGAATGACTCCATAAGTCAAAATATCTTAAATTTATTTTTGGATAGGAGATATGTAGTTTTGGCTAGTGAACATTATAGATATTTTAAAAAGAAATAATGACTAGTCAAAATTCCTTTTAAGATATCTCTAAACAAATTAGAGATATCTTAAATGACTCAGCTTTTCTATTTAATTAGATTGACATTCTGACTTATAAGAATGACATTACTGGTATCTTATATGTGTATTCTGTATAGTCTAAACATCCCTGGCTTGCATAGCAATTTAAAAGTTTAATAAAACAACGAAAAATAGAAGAAAAAGAAAAACAATGTTTCAAAGCTGTTTTTAATTGTATCTTGCATCAATGTTCTCCATCCTGGTGAAACCAGATTTCTGTTCAAGTTACAAAGACAAAATTACCAGAAATAATTTGAGTTATTTTAATTGTCATAAAGAGAGAAAGGGTTCAAAATATTATCCATTAATTTATAAATGCCAAAATATTTAATTATCAAACTAAAAACTAAGCTTCAAACTTAATGTTTTCCAGCAGACGTTTCTCCCTCTTCCTCCTCTATCAGACCTTCTCTGCTCTTGCAGCAGGTTCCGCCATACCTGAGAGCTTCCAGTCTCCAGTGTGGATCCTTCAGTCCAGCCAACAGGAGCTTCACTCCTGAGTCTCCTGGATGATTGTAGCTCAGGTCCAACTCTTTCAGATGGGAGGGGTTAAAGGTCAGAGCTGAGGCCAGAGAAGCACAGCCTTCCTCTGAGACCAAACAGCCTGATAAGCTGCATACACACAATTCATCACATCACAATAAGATGAGAATGTTGAGGTAGAACCCAAGGTCTGAACTGCTCATTTACAGGAAAGGAAAAAGTTAATAAATTGTGTTTAACCTGTTAATAAGATGAATTAGTAATAGCACCCTATTTTTTTTGCTTTGAGTAATAATGATAAAAAAACAGCATTTGTCACATGTAGAACAGATCACCTGAATAGAAACATCCTTCATTGATCCACAGCAGGGAGTTGAGGTTTACCAGCAGCAAGTTAAAGGTAAGTGGAAAAATCGGATAGTCAAGAAAAGGTAAAAAAAAAATAATAATAATAATTGAAGACTGTAGCATAAGGACATATTTAAAACAGACGTATGCTGTACATTGAATAAAAACAGCGTCATCAGTTTGAAAGAAATGCAAAGCTGAGTAGGGCAATTTATAATCATGGATGATTATATAAGATGTGTGTATTTGCATGCTGAAGCAGCAATAGACTAAAAGACTGCATGTAGCAGCCAATATATATATTATTATTGAGTATGTTGGGAACACTTCTGGTTCTGGTTAGAAATTCTAACAACTTCTGAGAGGAAGGATCTGCAATCTATCAAGTATCCAGAGTTACAATATTAATGGAAACCTGATCACTGGCCTTCCAAATACCTTGGATTTTTTATTTTTTTCAGCCCGGAGAAAATGAAAACCAGCAACATTACTAAGAACAACCCATTCTTTCACAAATGTTGGTAAAAAGAGTTTGCGTTCAAGGTGCTTATTTTCATACACATGTGGCCATGGAAGTTATTGGAACACCTGATTCCAATCATGTGGATGAGTTCTAGTGCTTTTGGCAGTGTAGCGCATCCCTGTTAGCTAGTGGACAGAAATCTGTTTTTGCCAGAATTGAGAATATTGTACCTGAGAGTTTCCAGGTTGCAGTTTGGACTCTTCAGCCCAGCAGAGAGAAGTTTCACTCCTGAATCCTGCAGGTTGTTGTTACTCAGGTCCAGTTCTCTGAGACTGGAGGACTGGGAGCTGAGAACTGAGGACAGAGCTTCACAGCTTCTCTCTGAGAGGTTACAGCCACTCAGTCTGAGGAGACAGTGAGAAAAATCTGCTGGTAAGCAGTTTATAAAAAAATATACTTTCCACTCAGTCATCAATGTTCTTTTTGAAAATGCTGAAAGAACCATCTTATTTTGCACATCTTTATGTTGCATTTTGCCGTGGACTCATTCTGTAGTTGGGCCTCCAGCTTTGAAGTACTAATCTAAAAGCAACAAAGAGGCTATTGAATTCCACAATAACCTAAATTTGTACAATTCCAGTTTTAGCAAAATGAGGATTTTTGCTTCTTTAATATGTAACAAATTAAAGGAACAAAATGAAGATGATGTTGTTATGGCCATGCTGTTACATATTAATAGATGTCCTCGGTGATGTTTCCCAGTAGGCACCATTGAGGAGACAATGCACTAATAAATAAAACATGAATCAATATTTAACACATCATTAGGATGTTTCACTCAATCACAAATAATTGCAGTAACAATCTGAGTTACAATATTAATGGAAACCATTGAGGAGACAATGCACTAATAAATAAAACATGAATCAATATTTAACACATCATTAGGATGTTTCACTCAATCACAAATAATTGCAGTAACAATCTGTGTTCTTACAGAGCTTTGTTGGAGGCTTTAACCACTGGCAGCAGCCTCAGAAGAGCCTCCTCTGAAGCAGAGTATTTCTTCAGGTCAAACACATCCAGATATTTTCCTGATGACACTAAGATGAAGACCAGAGCTGACCACTGAGCAGGAGACAGTTTATCTGTGGAGAGACTTCCTGAACTCAAAGACTTTTGGATGTCCTTCACTAGAGAACGGTCATTCAGTTCATTCAGACAGTGGAACAAATTGATGCTTTTCTCTGCAGACACATTTTCACTTATCTTCTCTTTGATGTACTGAACTGTTTCCTGATTGGTCTGTGAACTACTTCCTGCCTGTGTCAGCAGACCTTGGAGGAGTCTCTGATTGGTCTGCAGTGAAAGTCCCAGGAGGAAACGGAGAAACAAGTCCAGGTGTCCATTTGGACTCCGTAAGGCCTGGTCAACAGCTCTCTGATGGAGAGACTCTAGTTTAGGTTTATTAAATAATGAAGTCCTCTTAGATGTTTGTTTTTCTCCCATCAGGTTGATGCCAGAGTTAATGAAAACCCAATGAACATGAAGAGAAGCCAGAAACTCCTGAACACTCAGATGGATGAAGCAGAACACCTTGTCCTGGTACAGCCCTCTCCCCTCTCTAAAGATCTGTGTGAAAACTCCTGAGTACACTGAGGCTGCTGTGATATCGATGCCACACTCTGTCAGATCTGATTCATAGAAGATCAGGTTTCCTTTTTGCAGCTGATCAAAAGCCAGTTTTCCCAGAGACTTGATCATCTTTCTGCTCTTTTGACTCCAGTGTGGATCTGTTTCAGATCCTCCATCATACTTGACTTTCTTCACTTTGGTCTGAACCACCAGGAAGTGGATGTACATCTCAGTCAGGGTTCTGGGCAGGTCTCCTCCCTCTCTGGTCTCCAACACATCCTCCAGAACTGTAGCAGTGATCCAGCAGAAGACTGGGATGTGGCACATGATGTGGAGGCTTCGTGATGTCTTCATGTGGAAGATGATCCTGCTGGCCTCCTCCTCATCTCTGAATCTCTTCCTGAAGTACTCCTCCTTCTGGGGGTCATTGAACCCTCTGACCTCGGTCACCATGCCAACACACTGAGGAGGGATCTGATTGGCTGCTGCAGGTCGTGTGGTTATCCAGAGGAGAGCAGAGGGAAGCAGTTTCCCCCGGATGAGGTTTGTCAGCAGAACATCCACTGAGTTGGACTCTGTAGCATCAGTCAAGATCTCCTTGTCGTGGAAGTCCAGTGGAAGTCGACTCTCATCCAGACCATCAAGGATGAACAGAACTTGGAAGTCCTCAAAGCTGGAGATTTCTTTGGTTTCGGCAAAGAAGTGATGAACAAGTTCCACCAAGCTGAACTTTTTCTCTTTCAACACATTCAGCTCTCTGAAGGTGAATGGAAATATGAAGTGGATGTTCTGGTGGGCTTTGTCTTCAGCCCAGTCCAGAGTGAACTTCTGTGTTAAAACTGTTTTCCCAATGCCAGCCACTCCCTTTGTCATCATTGTTCTGATTGGTTGATCTCTTCCAGGTGGGACTTTAAAGATGTCTTCTTGTCTGATTGTTGTTTCTGGTCTGTGTGGTTTCCTGGATGCTGTTTCAATCTGTCTGACCTCATGTTCATCATTGACCTCTCCGGTCCCTCCCTCTGTGATGTAGAGCTCTGTGTAGATCTGGTTCAGAAGGGTTGGACTTCCTGCTTTAGCAATCCCCTCAAACACAGACTGGAACTTCTTCTTCAAACCAGATTTAAGTTGATGTTGAAAAACTGCAGCAGAATGTTCTAAAATAGCACAAAACCTAAAATCAAGAACTAAATAAAATCATATTCTGAAGATGATTTGCATAAATGTGATTCCATCTCTTCAAACTTCAATAAATGTTCTTCATTCATCAATTAGAATCTTTTTAGAGATCATCTTACTGGTTTGCAGACAGTCAGCCAGCTCTTCCTGGTTCATCCTCCTCAGGAAGTTCAGTGTGATCTTCATCACTGCCTCTCTGCAGCTTCTCTGTTCTTCATCCTCACCATACAACACCTCGTCATCCTCTCTCTGGCTCTCTGAGCATTTTGGGTCAACTGGATTCAGAATCTTCTGGATCTTCTTCAGCTCATTCCTCAGAAAAGTGACAATATTTTCCTCCAGCATCTGGAGGACAATGATAGATATAATAATAATACATAAAAGATACATCAGACTAAAATCACAGAGCCAAACACCAGATGGATGTTGGACAGATTGACAGTCCTCTGTCCTACAAAGTGCAGCATGGAGATGACTATGAACAGAACCCTTGGAAAAGTTGTTGGTCATATACAGACCATAAATATGGAGTCCAGCTGTGTTTGATGCTGCTGAGCAGACGAACCACTGGGAACCTCTGAGCTCTGCTGGTCCACTCTGTGGAAGAACCAGGAACAATTAGGAAGGAAGGAAATATTCATCCAGCAGTATTCACATTAATGTTGAATAGGAGTTTCACATTAAAAGTTATTTAAGCATAAAACAGAGCATACATGAATGCAATACAAAGAGGGGATTTTAAAATAGATCCTGTAGTTCCTGGAAGCCAGTGAGCTCACATTATAACTGTCCACACAGAGACAATCATAAAATAAAGGTCCATGAAGTGATATCTGGATGTGAGCAGTGAACCAGATGATCCAAGTAGTTGTAAAGATTTAATCTTCCTGCTGATCCCACTAAAAACCAACAGAACTTCTGATGCGCCACATCAGCTCAGTCTGGTTGATTCCAGCAGATCTCACCAACCACATCATGAAACTTTCCTTCCTGCTGAACTGTTTTACAGAAACTATGTCCTGATGGACCACTTTGGCTTTGCCAGGTATTTCCCAGTGGGTTGTTAGTCTGACATGGAGCCAGGAAGCAGAAGGACATCTGAACATTTGAAATATATACCAGTATGTGTGTAATATACAAGTTTGACTTTTTGAATGAAATTACTGACAAATCAACATTTTCCAGCACCTATAAACCTAGAAATGCAATTCACTTCTACCGTTGTGTTTGTGTGTTGTTATTATTGGATTAGAAATGAATTTGTTTGGAAAAATTAAGTTGATACAAAACAGAATAAGACGCATTTAGATGTTTGTGGTTCAAAGGTCATGTCAACATAATTTATGTGTCCTGATTTCCTGTTATTCATTAACAGTAATGGTTTACATATGGCGTCAATAACTGGCCAGTAGGGGGCATAATCACTCCATGAATGATGGATCTCAGAGAAACATCAGATCAAATTTTGAGATTACTATAAACTAGATGGCTGTACTGAAACTTTGGTTAGAGACTGAATCTAAATGGACCTGATTAATACTCAGAAGTTCTTTCATTCATTTTTGCAGTACCAACAATCCATTCAGTCTTAATTGTCTCCATGATATCATGATACCTTTGGGACATTGATGTTTTTGATATAATGCAAATGAAAGGAAAATAACCTGAAATTCAGCCTAATATTTCCATGAGAAAAGAACGCAATAGAACTTGATATCGTTACATGAACATAGAAATAAACACAACAGTTACAGGAGATAGAAACAGCTCACCTCTTTGATGGTGGAGCTCCAGAAGATTTAAAGTTAATTATCTCATCCTTTGATCTGTCACTCTTAAAGGACACACAACTGGGTTCTGGTTCTGGTTCAAGTCTTTGATGGACCCTGACAGAAACATGATAATTGAATCTTAATCTGTTCAGTCTGGATGAACCACCAAAGAAGAGCAGCAGCAGCTTCATAACCATGCCTGTTTTGGCCTGATATAGAGAAAGTTGTGTGAAAAGGGCTGTGAAGAGTTAGAGATGCTGGCCTCACCTCTGATGTTTGCTCTGACTCTCATCTTCCCCACACAAAGTGGTTTTAGAGGGAGGGACTTCCTCCTTTCTATCCTCACACTGATCCATACTGTCACATAACGTTTTACCTTCACCTGCAGAGGAAACACACATCATTCAACTGCACATCAACTTTGATCATCCTTTACATTATTCTTCTCTGCTTTATATAAATGTCAGGTGAATGTAGTCTGACACTGGCGGCATGGGTGGGCAATGGGGGGCATTGCCTACACACAGTCACCCATGTCCCCCTGGACTGGAAGCTATTTCGATAACACTTTATTTGAAGGGGGGGGGGGAATAAGACTGTCATGACACTGTCATAAACATGACATGACACCTGTCATGAACATCAGTAAGTCTTCATGAATATTTATGACTGTTGTCATAAAGTATCATTTGGTAAATAATGGCACTTTTAATACAAAGTTGACATTATTAAAAATGTCTTCGTTATGACAACTTGACATTATTCTAGACAAAATGTCTTCATTATGACAACTTGTCATTAACCTCCCCAAAAATGTCTTCGTTGTGACAACTAGTGAGTAACATCGCCAAAAATGTCTTCATTATGACAACTTGTCATTAACCAAGATATCATGATCTAACATAAATTTGTCATAATAGTAGTCCTAATGATTTAATTATTACACAAGCTAAAGCTTTAACAAAACAATGATTAATATTTACACTCCTTGGAATAAAGCAAAACAAGTAGGACAAGCAAAACTGTAAAAGATTTCATTAAGCTTTATTACACTGTCAAATGATTTAATAACAGACTCATGAACAATTTCTTTTACATTAACTAAAGTGGAACAAGTAGCACCAGTTATGAATATGTCATTAAGTGTTATTACAGTGTCATTAATATCTCTTACCTCAAGTGGAACAAGTAGCAACAGTTATGAAAATTTTATTAAGTGAAACAAGTAACAGTTATGAAGATGTCATTAAGCATCATTAATATTAACTTTTACCACAAGTAAAGTGAAACAAGTAACAACAGTTATGACAAAATCATTAAGTGTCATTACAGTGTCATTAATATTAACTTTTACCTCAAGTAAAGTGAAACAAGCAGCAACAGTTATGAAGGTGTCATTAAGTGTCAACTTTTTCTGCAAGTAAAGTGAAACAAGTAACAACAATTATGACAAAGTCATTAAGTGTCATTACAGTGTCATTAATATTAACTTTTACCTCAGGTGAAACAAGCAGCAGCAGTTATGAAGGGGTCATTAAGTGTTATAAATATTAACTTTTTCTGCAAATAAAGTGAAACAAGTAATAACAGTTATGACAAAGTCATTAAGTATCATTACAGTGTCATAAATATTAATTTTTACCTCAAGTAAAGTGAAACAAGCAGCAACAGTTATGAAGGTGTCATTAACTGTCATTAATATTAACTTGTTCTGCAAATAAAGTGAAACAAGTAATAACAGTTATGACAAAGTCATTAAGTGTCATTACAGTGTCATAAATATTAACTTTTACCTCAAGTAAAGTGAAACAAGTAGCAACAGTTATGAAGATGTCATTAAGTGTCATTATTATTTTTTCTGCAAGTAAAGTGAAACAAGTAGCAACAGTTATGGCAAAGTCATTAAGTGTCATTACGGTGTCATTAATATTAACTCTTACCTCAAGTAAAGTGAAACAAACAGCAACAGTTATGAAGGTGTCATTAAGTGTCATTAATATTAACTTGTTCTGCAAATAAAGTGAAACAAGTAATAACAGTTATGACAAAGTCATTAAGTGTCATTACAGTGTCATAAATATTAACTTTTACCTCAAGTAAAGTGAAACAAGCAGCAACAGTTATGAAGATGTCATGAAGTGTCATTACAGTGTCATTATTATTTTTTCTGCAAGTAAAGTGAAACAAGTAACAACAGTTATGACGAAGTCATTAAGTGTCATTACGGTGTGATTAATATTAACTCTTACCTCAAGTAAAGTGAAACAAGTAACTGTTATGAAAATGCTATTACAGTGCCATTAATATTAACTTAATTTATTTAAAGTAAATTGAAACTAGTAGCAACATTTATAAAGATGTAATTTAGCATTACAGTGTCAAATGCTATGCTAACCAGTGTTGTATAAAGTACTGAAATCTCAGAGTCAAGTAAAAGTATAGGTACCTCTCCAAAATATGACTTTGGTAAAAGTCCAAGTCACTGATTGAAATGTTACTTGCGTTAAAGTCTTAAAGTATCTGAATTTTCTTGTACTTAAGTATGGAAAGTACTGTAAAATTTATGTACTCAAGTAATGTAATGAAAAGTATAAGTAAAAAGTAAAGCAAGGCAAATGCAGTTTGAATGACAATTTTTATATTTTGGTAAACACAACCAAGTGCAGGCAAAATTAAACCTGCTAATACATATAGCTGCAGGCATCATTAGGTGCTTTAACTATACCACAAGGTTAACATAACCTGCTTTACAACTGAACCAGCTTCTTAGTTTCCCCTCCAGGACAGAAAATACAAAGTTTTTGTAAGCCTTAAGTTTTCCCTTCAAGTAAGGTCAGTGCTGAAAATGAGAAAAATAGTCACTATAGAAAATGTGGCCAACATGAAGAAAAAAAGCCGTTTCAATTACTCTACTTCACAAACTATTGGTGCAACAACTGGTCATTATGTGGCATTAGGGACACGTGGCTGCTGCTCATCGCGAGACTTGCTTTGTGTTTAATGGGAGAAGCAAAACAAGTGTATCCATAGACATAATATAAGGATAGACCCTCATGGATCGCTCTCGCCTATTGTCGCTCACGAGACAATAGGAGCGGTAGACCACTCCACTCAACCTTATGTGTTTAGCAGGCAAAATGACATATCAGCGCATTTAATCGATCATAACACGTTTTTTTGTTACTGGGAACTATATTCAGACATCTATCAAAGCTACATTTATAAACAACTGTATTATTTAAGTATGTTTTTAATACATGGTTCAGCACTAAATATGCTTAGTGGCTATAACAATAGAATAGGAGTGGAATATTCTGATATCGATGTATGATGAGCATATTTCAAAGCACACAGCCTTGAATAATTTATTGTGAACAGCTGTGTGTATAATTTATTATAATAATACATATTTAAATAACTATACAAACACAAATAAATAATGATTAATACTGAATAATACTGTATATATTGGATATATATATAGATTCAGTCCAAAATCCGATGTGAGATCCATCCTGCTGCAGTGAATCCGTCTCTCATTATAGATTCTCCCTCTTCTTCCTCACATCGTGTCTTTATGAAACTTTCAAAACAAAAACGGAAGATTTGGGATGTATCTTACTAGTGAAAGAATTAAATAATAATAATCTTTACCACCTGTGTAAACTTTGCTGATGAATGTTATCACACATTATATAAGTTTTATAATATATGTTACATTGTTTCATTTCTAATGTAGACTCTTGTGTCAGATAATCTCAGTCAATGTTAGAGAATAATTATTTTTTTTAGATTTACAGAATCTCAGTTATCCTTCATAGCGGGGCTGAGCCCCGTATTACACTAAGCACTGTAGCTAATATTAGCTGGTATCTCGCCAGTGGACATAAATAAAGTAATATTCTAATCACAATATATACACAATAATATGTCCATCTTACTTGTGAAATGTTGTCTGTGGAGCCTCCCATCAATAGTTCATCGATCAGAACAACAATATCCCTCTATGCTGAGGCATCTTCTGTTGTTTTGATTGAGCAAATTAGGAGGGACTACCGCTCCAAGATGGCTGCCGTATTTCCTGCGCCGGAGCAGCCATTGGGGGGTCTGCTCTTATATTATATTATGTCTATGGGTGTTTCCTATTGGTGGTGATGAACAAGCTCAAGCAAGTACCGACTTTGTAGCAGTCAATCAGTAGTTGGGGTCAAAACACGAGCGTTTCTCTTTTTCGCTTTTTTGTAACGAGTAACTAAACTACACATTGAAAATGTATCAGAGTAAAAGTATAAAATTAAGTTCGGAAATATAGTGAAGTAAAAGTGAAAGTTATAAAAAATTTTCATACTCGAGGGAAGTATGAAGTACTCCAAAATATACTTAAGTAAAGTAGTGAAGTATTTTTACTTCGTTACTATACAACACTGATGCTAACAGAGTCATTGATATTAAGTCTTACCTCAAATGAAGTGAAACATACTGGACTACTTATAACTACCATCATAACTGTAGAACAAACCCTTTGTACATTGGAATAAAACAATGTACAAAGTTGTTCTAAGTTGATCTTAGAACAACTTGTTCTAAGATCACAGAGGGTTTAACGTCTGGTCAGTATACTGTTACTCTGAAATACTGATTGAAAAAGTAAAACAGAATTACTTATTCTTTAACTTAAGAAAATAGGTTCTTTCAACAGTCACATTTTTTGCTTCAACCATCTCCTTCGTAATAGTCTTCCTGTAATGCTCTGAAAACCGGAGATCTTCTTCTTGTCTTCATTTCCTGGAAGCAGGTCTTTGAAGGTGTCCAGAAATGCTCAGAAATTATAGCTGTTTTTGCAATAGTTAATTATGGTGAAAGCCTTTTCATGAATTCAAACTTGGTGAATCTCATCTGGACATTCTCATAGTCAGTGATAACTCAATTCATTGTGGTCACTTAAAAAAGAGCAAAAACAAATGTCATCATAATTCAGCATTTATTTAAATACCACTACAAAAATGTCCCTTTTGCACACTGTCAGAATGGTAAACTGGCAGAAAAATGCCTAGTTGACATGACTGGTTGTTATAAAGTGCAATACAATTATATCTTAATACAAGTAGCATAATAACTGGAGCTGAACAAAATTATTCTGATCAAATAATTGTTTGGCAGAACTTCAGACAGACTGCCAGTGTTGTTATCAGAATGCATCATTTAATGTATAGTTGTAGGCACGTGAGTGTATCTTTTTACTTAATGAGCATTCTAAATTATTTATAACCAGATACTCTTAACTTATGGTTGTTTGCAAGAAGCTTATTAATAAATAAATAAATAGATTTAACACCAGTTTTTAGTTGTCTAAAACGTAACTTATTAACTCAGCTGGTGAATGTTGATTCCTGCTACCCATTCCCCACTTACCTGGCTGTCCCACCCCACTTCACATGGTGAAAATATTAACACAAAAACTAATGACCTAATTTTCTTAGGGAATATTTCATCTGCTTCTTTCTCTTTGGTCAAATAGTAACTTCTTTCTCTGGTGGCTGGTCCTTATTATCATCCTCCTCACTCGTAGCATGTCTTCATTAGGCCAACTTTATCCCCTTAACCATGTGTCCTTAGGCTAGCCTGGGTCTTCATGTGGCTAAAGTTGCCAAAGCAAAGAACGAACACAAGCACTGTGTCACATCAGCCAAGTTGCTAAATAATGCACATAAAGGGTAACTTTGACTAACATATTAGCTTTTAATTTGCTAGATTAAAATTGGAGGGAAAAAACAATTTGCCTGTCTTTAAAATATGTTTAATATTAAGGACTAACGTTACAGTGTATTACAGGCCTGGCGCCCGCCATGCTTTACTAGCGCCACCGCCAGGCTAAGCCTTTCTCTCTTTATTTTTTTTTTTTTAGAAAAAAACAAATCGGCTTTTTTTTTTAAGTCAGATTGCAAGTGTTTCTGTTGCTCCGAGCGTTTCACTATCAGAGCAGATTTATTCCTAAAACATATGTTTATAGAAGATATGTTCATAGTTTATGCATTTAAAGCCGGACCAATCACAGCTGGGCCTCTGCGCGTTGCCTCGCGCGCTGCAGCAGCTGGATGTCTAAAGTTAACCTCAGCGCGGATCCCGCTCCTCCTTTCACTCGAACTGGACACAGGCTGACCGCTATGGACATTTACATCAACCCCCTGTGAGGAATTATGATCAGTTATGAGGAGTTATTGATTAAGGTAAGAGTTTAAACCCACCGCGTTGGTTGCGCAGCTCTACGTGAACCGCAGGAATAACTTGTTGTCGCTTTCAGTGGTGCTTTGAGGAGAGAATGATGTACATTTGTGAACAAAACATTATGCAGCGTTTACATCTCAACACGCTGCCCAGCGTTTGGCCTCGTCTTCCTTGTGTTCCCGGTTAGCCGATGCGTTAGCGGTTAACGACCCAGTGCTAATCACTCATCGTGCAGGTTTAACCCGGTGAAGAGCTTTTGTGCTCTCCTTGCAGTCACATGGATTTTATATTATTTTATTATTATTACTAGTATTATTTTTCCGGTTACACTAAGCACCAAATCGTATCAAATGTTTTACCCACTCAAGGAAAGCGAGCGGAGCCGAGCCGGGCGGGCCGGTGGAAAAGGGGCATTAGTCAGACAGAGTTGATGCACGTGGCCACCGGACATCTGAAAAACTCGTCCCATAAACTCGACCAACCAAAATAGTTTCGGTGTCCTTATTAAAAACTCAACAGACACTATTACCACATCATGCAGGTCGGTCCAAGGGTGGATGAGGCCTAGAGCAGAATATGATTAAGGGGCCCCTCATGCTGGTAAAAAACATCAGCAGCTCTAACAGCTTCTGTGTTAGATTTAGTGAAATCTAGAACAGGGGGAGTAGTTTAACTGGCAAACCTAAAAAGCAATACATTATAACTACAGCGTACTAATTTGTATTTGTGAACAAACGCAGCTGAAACTCAAAGATTAAACTCAGCATCAGATGCTAGCTGTGCACAAACCAATCTGACTATTATTGTTCTTTGAACTTCTACAAAGTAAAGTTGGCAGCTCCTTAAAATCTTACATATAAATGTTAAATAATTTAAAGTCTTTTAATTTATATATGCTGAAACCATTATGCCAAATTTAGCAGCAATGATAATTTCAATAAACAAATGCTACATTTATATATCTGCGGTCTATGTTAAAATATTAGCATTTATGGGGCCACTGAAGCTCTGGGGGGCCTGGTGGATTCAACAGACGTGGACATAATTGATATTCATTTTAATTGTATTTTTTGATTAGTTGTTTTTAAGGCTAGTTGTGGGTTTATATAGCAGTTCACTGACCATGTTTTCCCATAACATATAATTACCCAGTGATATTTTTACTTTTATTGTCTACTTAACATCTTTTAATACAAAAACACTGGACCGCCGGTGGACCTCCACGGTGCCCAACCATCGGGCTTAGCAAGTTTTCTGGGGGAAACCCTGGAGTTTAATAACTTTAGCTAACATTAACTTACAGCAAGGTAGGATTGATTGGCTTGAATTGCTCATAGCTAACATTACAGAGAAAGAGAACAATGTCAATGTTATTTTCTCAACAAAAATGTAAAGTTAATAAAACACATACCTCATATGTATTAGGTATCAACCTTCGGCTTCTTTTTAAACAGGAGGTCTGGCTGTTACAACTTGAGTTAGGTTTGCCCCACAATATGGAAGATTTCTTCTTCACCAACACACTGCACGCCTGTTTGTGCACAGCTGCCTTTCACAGATGGAGATGGTGTTTTGCACTACTTAACCCTTGTGTTTAGAAATGGGGTTCGACCCACCCCACACACCTAAAACTTGTATCATTTGCCACAGTTCTCTACGTTTGCCTCAGTCCTCGCACGCACAAGGGTTAAAACAGCCTTATATAATGTTTCAAATGCTAAGTTCATAAGTGCTTTGTAGACACCTTGCTGTAAAACTTTAGGATCAATTAAATTAAGAAAATTAAGAATAATAACATGGCAGAGCTATATAATATTACTACATAAAGCTAATTTTTAAAGTGTAATCTATAATACTTATATAACAAATTTATGTCAGATCAGGATTTCTTGATTAATGACAAGTTGTCATAACGAAGACATTTTGTCTAGATTAATGTCAAGTTGTCATAACGAAGACATTTTGAATAATGTAAACTTTTTATTAAAAGTGTCATGACTTACCGAATGATGCTTTATGACAACAGTCATAAATATTCATGAAGACTTATTCATGTTCATGACAGGTGTTATGTCATGTTTATGACAGTGTCATGACAGTCTTATTCACCCCCTTTCAAATAAAGTGTTACCGCTATTTCTATCATTTTTACCTCAGAGTGGCCAGTTTTCTATTATTCCAAGATGCTCACGCCGGTGTTTTACCTGTGCAGCAACAACATAGATCTGCTGTGCAGAGCAGTACAGTGCTGTGTGTTGGAATCATGGCAGCAAACCAGCAAAAAACAAAAACCTTTGCACATATCCTCTCACCCCAAACTAATCAAGTGAGTGGAATAATGTTTAGATCCTGGTATTAATGATAGCTAAATGATGTCTAGCTAATGACAATAAATCACATTAAGCTTGTTAACAAGAATAGGCTACTCATATTATCTATGTTCAAAAGTGGGTTGTATTGGTTATATTTACTTGAGTAACTCTTTGGGAGGGGGAAGATGCTCATAAGAGTTGTTTTATTGTACAGTACATTTTTTTACTTAAGTAAATTGATTTTGCATTCAAACAAATAGACTTAAAATGTAAACCTTGGATTTCTGTAGCATATGAGCTGTTTATGCAAATTTGAGCATAATCATTCAACATTAAACATGTCAGTTTATATCCTTATTTTTTGTGTTAATAAACATGGTTATTTTATTTTAAATGCTACATAAATTTTTTTATGTTTTTATATTAAAGTAAAAGCTCATTTAGTCTTCTCCCCATGCTAAACCTTTGTTTATCATGTTTTTTCTTTAACTTTATCAATAATTTAACAATCCTTTAGATTAGCTTTTAAACATTAGAGAAATAAGACTTTAAGCTAAACTTAGATGTGAACATTTTCTTTACACAGATAACAGAAACAAGTAGGAAAGCTCCTATACACCAACTTCAAGTTGAAAACAAAGTAAACTTACAGTTTGTTCAAATGATCCAAAGAGCTGAAGAACATCTGAAAACAGATTGAAACCCAACAGAACCGTAGAACCAGACTTGTGCCACACCTGTGCAGTCAAAGACATAACAGAACTGGGCTTTTACCTGACTTTAACAACTCAGAGTTCAAAGTCAAGGTGTGATAAATGTTACTTAACTGATTATCTGACGGATCACCGAGTTTATAGTTTCTTCTTTCTGAGCAGCAATACCAGGAAATAGAAGGTCTGCAGTGAAATCAAAGGCAGGTTGATAAAATCTTCATGAAAAAGGAGAGAAGTTCTGATGAAAATGTGTAATTAGAGCCATGAGAAGAAATGAGCCCAAAGAAAAGAACAGCTGGTTTATTCCTAGTGGTCAGACTCCACATATAAACAGAAAACAATCAGAATGTGAGGGTTTGGATTTTCTGTGTGTTAATTTAGGTTTCTGTGTTCAGTTGTGTTTCCATGTTGTTTGTCTACCCCCTGATTGATCACAGCTGTGATCCAAACACAGCTGTGTCTGTGTTTCCTCTGTTTCCTCTGTCATGTCATGTTGTTGTCTGTCACCTCTGTGTTCAGGGGAGCGCTTATTAATAACCACAAAATAAATATTGAGCCTGCAAACCTAATATGTAACGAACAGAATTTTGTGTTTTTAACACAATCTCTGCTCGTCTCATACAGCACAGGCGGTTGCCATGGAGATAGGCGTGCTTAAACAAAAAGAGAGAGAATAAAAAGGTAGGAGTGATTTCAAGTCGATCACTTCTACCTTTAAAGAAGTGATCGACCTGGTTTAAAAAAGTTTAAAAACTTTTTTAAACCATATCTTATGTTACATTTCACTGTAACTTTGCCAACCCCCAAAAATTTCTCTTAAGAAATGTTTGTTTATGGTTCCCTCCCAATAATGAGATGGGGTTTACCCCCTTTGCCCACTTTTCTTTTTTATTGTCTTCTGTGAAAATGTATTTCTAAAGACTCTAGTAGACAGGTTTATCTGAATAAAAATGACTATTTTAATTTTAAAAAGCCCATGTTTCAGACAAGTGCACATGATCTGGGGGAAATCAAAAGCAATACAGTGTTTTATAGTCACTGTGTCTTTTTATGGGTTCCAGAACACACACAAACAGCTTCCTGTATCTGGAATCTATGTTTGATCGTTCCTGGAATACTTTGAATCTTCAAGCAGCAGATTGGCTATGAGCACATTATGCAGTGATACCTTTTATTCAGGATCAATTAAGGAATAAAGGTTCTTAGCTATGATATACAACACAGATATAATGTCTTTTTAGAAACCATTAAAGAAAAAGAACAAGAACATATTAACCACATAATGGTCCATAGCCAATAATGGCCAGCTACTTCAATAAGCAACATGTAAATAACATTAAAAATGTTTCCAAAAGAGAGAATATCATTTAGAATAGCCTTAATGGTTTGGTAAGGGCATGTCAGGAGTTTTAGCATGTGTGATTGTGAATTCCAGTTGTCAAACGACTGTTGTTCACATTTATATTCAAGACAAAACATCTGTTAGAAAATGATCTCTCTTACCACATATGTTTTAGTATTTTATTGTTACATGAAACAAGCCAGTTTTATTGCAGGTATGTGAAATTTTAATGACACAACAACCTTCAGAGAGGCTCTAATGTGTTTGCATCATAAACATTTTATCTGATGTTAAGTTGTTTACAGTAAAACAGATGAGGTCTGCTGGTAACCTGTAAATAATTAAACAGAATAAAAACTGCCTCCAAGTTATACAGTTCACATCAAATATGGACTGGTCAAAATGTCAGTTTGTGTATTCTCCCCAATGGTTGCCAGTGTAAATGTAAAGGTTAAACAAAATATGACATGACATATGAAAATACCCCTGGATCTATTTTTAAAAAACACTTTGTGGTTCAGAATGTGAGATATAGGATTTCATATTACAACTAATTTGGCCAACCTTGTAGAAAAATATAATTTTGTTAATAGTTAATAATTATGTTGTTTGGCTGGTTTGCACTAAGGTATCTTTTTATCAAAAAGAAATGTATTTGTCAAATGGAATGCAGCAGTGCGTAGGCCCCTCCAACATTGGCCCAAATAAAGCAGACATAAATAGAGTCTGGTGTGATGATTTGTTTTGTTAATAGCAACCTTTAACTCTCCATTAACCTTTGACTACAGTGTGAAACTAGTGTTTTTCTGGCTTTAAAAGGCAGCCTGTTAATTAGTTTGAACACTGCTGCGACCTAGTGACCAGAGGCTTGTTTATCAATCAATCAATCAATCAAATTTTATTTGTATAGCACATTTCAGCTGCAAGGCTGCTTACATAATGCCTTACATAATTAAATAAAAAACTTAAGCATGAATAAAGACAATTATAAAGTCTTGCTTCTCCCCTGGTACTTCACCATGGCCCCCTAGAGGGTGCGCGCTGTTGAGGAAAACCAAATTAACTATTAAAAAAACAACTAGGCTCGGGCTTTTCCTCCTGGTCCCAGGCTCTTTCTTGTATCCGAAACCGGAGCCGCAGCCGTGTGGCACAAAACAGAGACGCACGCTACGTGTCGACGTCACAGGAGCTCAGAGTTTAATCCAATCAGTGGACAGTATAACACAAGACAGAAAAATTAAAGAAAACACAGTCACACATTAGTCACCTGAGAGAATGAGACAGATAGAGGAAAAGACGAAGACGTCAAAGACGTCTTCGGAGAAATAGTCAGCCCATAAGGAGCTAAAAATTGGCTATTTCTGGCTCATTTTCTTTGTGCAAGAGGTTTTATACTTGTAGGTGTGTTCTATTCAAATAAGGTGCAACACCTCTCGACCAACCAAAAGCTGTCTCTGACCCCTTTCAAACTCAGAAAATCCCTAGAGTTCCTTCAGAAACAAAAACGTGGCTTCTCCTTTTGTTTTAAATAAGTTAGAAGCAGGATGTCTCCGATCCCCTGTTGGGTTATGGCCTTTCACAAATTACTGTGAAACAGCTGGAACTTCCACTGGTGATATCAGCACCTTGGTGACAATCACTCCGCTTGTACCAGTTAACTACAAAATTTAAAAATCTTACAAACTCTAAAGAATTTTAACAAAATCCAAAATTAATAATTTTAAAAGTTGGGACAAGTAACTGAATTTAACAGTAGTTTTAACCAGAGTTCTTCTCAAAATTAACATCCACCTGTGATTGCATAATTAAAAGTCAGCAGTGACGCAGAATCCATCAGCCATATTAAATGTACTAAACGTCAGAGGGATGTTGTATGAAGCTGTTCAATTCTAAATGATCAATTTTAAGTCAGGAAGAAGCTTCTACTCCAGAGATACCATATTGTGTCAAACAGGAAGGCAATATAAAAAGTTATTTACCTAAAAAAAAATCAAAATTCATGTCAAATAAAAAAAAGTAAAAATTATTGATTAACAAATTTACAATTTAACTGTATCCAAAAATTGACCAATTTAAGTAGAGTCTACTTTCCCTTCCCCCTTGGAGGTATAATAAAATTATCATTTTGAAAACAATTTGGACTCTATCACTGTGAAAGAAATTCACTGAAAAACCAAAACATTGTAAGACGTTCCACCATTTCTCCAATTAACCATCTAATGTTCAAATTAGACTGAGATGTTTCAAATTTCAAAATTCTATCAGTAAGATCTTAATGAACCCCCTTTGTTTTTCTTAGTTCAAAACAAAAACAATTTATAGGTGGAAAACCAAATTTGAAGAATTTTCCATATAATGCTAAAATTTCAACACGTCCAATTAGTGACCTATGTGTCACATAAAAAACAATCAATTCAGTTAGAAAGTTAGTGTGTTAGTATGTAGAAAAACCAAACAGAAAATAAAAAAAATCAAACATACACAGCTACTCACTACATGACGTCATAACTACATAGCGCTGTTCTAAAAACTCAGAGGCCCTCTGCACACACATTCACTCTCAAACAGAAAAACAATATCCAGATCTTCACATGTCTGGCGCCGCATCCTGAACAGCAAAATGTCCCACTAAATGTCAGAAAAACTGGGAATGAAACAAATGTAAACGAGACATAATTATATAAAACAAGTAAAAACATTTTCCAGCCCAGAGCCGCGTGCCAGGTCCCTTAGTGACAAAAGAAACAACTGCAAATGTTATGTCAAATAAATTCACAACAGAATCCAAAAATCCTGTAAAAATGAACTGGGTATGTTAATGTTAACAGAGCAACTGAAGGATTCCCAAAATGCAAATGAGATGGTCACTCAGTCCCCCAGCTGTGAAACAAAACCTGTAATCAAAAAGGGGAAAAAAATCAGTCTCACAGAAACATGTGGTAACAAAAATAAAACATAATATTCAATCAAACGTCCCACCATACGACACACCACATGTACACACAGTATGTTCATGTCACACACCGTCTCATTTCAGAATTGCAACCATAACCGTCTGCATACAAACATCACCCATTATGCACTTGTAGCAATCAAACGTGCAGCCGGTCCGCCGGTTCTGAGGCAGAACTGCGTGCACTTACAGTTCAGCCACAGAAACATCGAAATTAAATCGCAAAACGCAATGAGATAACCAATGACTCAGAAAAGAAAATATAAAATGTCCAAACGGTTTGAAACAAGAAAAATAAAAAACAAAAATCATCGGAACAAAACCTATATACCCGAAAACTGGCCGCTCAGATGTACACACCGTAAAATGCTCATTAACTGAACTTCATAATGTAAATGTGCGGCTTCAATCGAAGAATACAACGGAAGTGCATGTAAAAGTGTATGGCGTCGCAGTACTGCATTGTCCAACATAAGTTACGAATCGTCTGCCGTCACTTTAACTGCGTCCCACTCCAATTGTTCCAAAACGCTAAATAAACTCGTGATCTGTACATTCAAAGATGTCCAGGAACCTGGACCATAACATAAACCAAAAGCAGATCACCACTCAAGCAGCAGTTTCAAACGCAGCGGCTCAGTCATTCCAGTCTGTACTCACGCTGACACACACACACAAAATGGGTTGGTATTTTGTGCTTTTCCTTCACAGAGAGTGCTCTAAGTGAGCGCTTAGTGTCCCCTGAAGAACAGTCTTCTAGGCCAGACTAGTTCTGGTCCGGTTCTTCACTTTGGATCCTAATTCCGAGGACAGAAAGTTTTACACTCAATGAGTTTAGCACCATTTACACTCGCGCGCGCACACACACACACAAGTCTGCAAACAGGAATACACACACACTCACACAGAGAAAACTACACACTACTTCAGGTAACCAATAAGACAAACAGAAGATAAACAATAGAGAGAAAAAGCGAGCCGGCATAGAAGTCATACAATGTACGAAAAACTCCAATTATCCAAACCGTTCCGCATTCGTGCGCGAACGAGGGATCCACAAACCTTCAGAGTCGGGTTGCAACTCAAATTACCGAATCAATTCCAAACTGTCTGATACGCTCCGCTTTTGTGCGGCCAAAAGACAAGGGACACTTTGAAGCCAAACTCTCAATTACTTGAAAAGGGCAAAAAAATGTAAACAAGCCAAACTCCCAGTTATCTGCAGGTCAAACTGAAAAGGGCAAACCAAACTCCTCGCTAGCAGTCTAACGAGAAAGGGTAAAAACCAAACTCCTCGCTAGCAGTACATCTTAACGTACGTGGTCTAACGAGAAAGGGTTAAAAAAGCCAATTCAACCCTCATAATTGTAACCCTTTGAGAAGAGCAAAATTCTCTGGCCGGGTCAGGCCAAACTAACTTTAACAATACACAATAGCCAATAATTTTGAGATTTCCAGGCGCAAGAAAATTCCTGGGGGCCACAAAATTTTCAAATATGCCCAGTGTACAAACAGCGTTAGCGCAAAAACGACTGGTAGAGGTCACCACCCCTCCTTGCAAACTGTGTGTATTTAACAACTAACTATTAAACCATAATTTGCTCTTTTAGACAGAGTGTTCGTACAAAGCAGATATCCCGATCTCCCGTGACATCACACAGCGACGCGAGCCTCGTGCCACAACCAAGATGGCGCCGTCCGCAAATCAAAAGTAACAAAAGCTTACCAGATTAGAGTTGCAGGCCGGGACGGCTCCAATCGGCTTCAAAACATTAGAACCGGCGAGCCCCCAAATGTTGAGGAAAACCAAATTAACTATTTAAAAAACAACTAGGCTCGGGCTTTTCCTCCTGGTCCCAGGCTCTTTCTTGTATCCGAAACCGGAGCCGCAGCCGTGTGGCACAAAACAGAGACGCACGCTACGTGTCGACGTCACAGGAGCTCAGAGTTTAATCCAATCAGTGGACAGTATAACACAAGACAGAAAAATTAAAGAAAACACAGTCACACATTAGTCACCTGAGAGAATGAGACAGATAGAGGAAAAGACGAAGACGTCAAAGACGTCTTCGGAGAAATAGTCAGCCCATAAGGAGCTAAAAATTGGCTATTTCTGGCTCATTTTCTTTGTGCAAGAGGTTTTATACTAGTAGGTGTGTTCTATTCAAATAAGGTGCAACACCTCTCGACCAACCAAAAGCTGTCTCTGACCCCTTTCAAACTCAGAAAATCCCTAGAGTTCCTTCAGAAACAAAAACGTGGCTTCTCCTTTTGTTTTAAATAAGTTAGAAGCAGGATGTCTCCGATCCCCTGTTGGGTTATGGCCTTTCACAAATTACTGTGAAACAGCTGGAACTTCCACTGGTGATATCCTGACATAAAAAACCTAATTTGAAACCTTATATGACAATTCACTCTAGACCAAAAAGTAAAGGTCAATAAGCCAAAATAAGTTTCTAATTCCAAAACTATTATTAGACTATTTTCGATTAAATCAGGTTACCTTTTACAACTAGCATATTTTAAATATATTTTCTTAACAGCGCCCCACTGTTTTTGTTCTTTTTATTCTTCATATCTTGCTCCTAAGGAGGAGGACCCAAATGCAAGAAAAAGGAAAGCACAATCTTTTTGTAGTAAAAATATATTCAAGAATAGTGGATATGTAAGCAGCAAGAGCCATAAAATGATAGTATGAGCCAACAATCAGAACCAACTGGCATGACGGAAAAAGGATCTAACAAGGAACAAACTGAGCAAGAAGGTGAGAATTATTGGACGAGCTGGGGAGCTTACAGAAAATGACTCAACCACAGTTCACTACAAAAAAAAGGGGAAATAACCCAATGGAGCAGGACTAAAAATGAAGAATGAAACCAAAATCATTGCAACAAAGTCCAACTCCATGGGATTGTGACACCTAAATATCGTGATGTGGTTTTCATAAAGCTATTTATACTTATTTAGGCTTTGATTTTTACTTGATAGAAAAATGTATCAAAGCATTGTGAGATTTTTGAAATACAAAAGTCTTGTAATTGTTGTTTGCGTGTCTATATACATATAGATGTGTTCATTCAAAGACTCTGTAACAGTGATAAAGTGTCAAATAACTTTAATGGTTTCTGAATATTTTGCATGCCATAAAATGGATTATGACATTATTCCATGGATCTATATTCTTCACATTAGTCTGTAAGTTGCATCGTTTTGCTTTAATGTCAATGACACGCAACAATGCTCATTTATAAAGCAGAACAAATTCAAGAAGTGCTACTTCTCTGAATGATGTTAAAACCTTGTTCACATTTTATTGTATTGCTTTTACATTCTGACAAGACAGAAGTGGCCATCTTTGAACCAATGAAGAACAAACTAAGTAATTTATTGTTTGTCACATTTTTTCCCTCCACACAAAATTTAAAATGAACTGGATTCATTTAATTTCTATATTAAAAAGGTTTCTTGAGTGTTCTTCATTAATTTGGGAATTGGAGCAAAGTTAAACTAAAACAGAAAAACTAATTCAATGAGTTATTTCAAAGCTCGACAGCTTTTTTTTCTGTAAGCATAATTAATTTGTCATGAAGTTTAAGTTGACTGTACATTTTAAGCCTGACTCTCTGTCAATGCCTGTTGCTGTCATTTCTGTGAAGCCAAACTTTATTTCCAGTTCTATCACACGGTCCAGTCCAAGTGTAGTGTCAGGAGACTCAAAAACAAATGAGCCAATTTTTTCCACATCTGCCTCATCCACATACATGGGATTTTTTTTCTTTGTCTGATAAAATGCAATAATTATTTGTGTCTGGTCTCTTTCTAAAGGATATACAACCTTTCTGGCTTCATTCCAACCAACATCCTCATCAATTTCAATCAGTTTGCCAATAAGATCATCACACAGGACGACACCATCTTTATTTGTGTATTTCTTGTCCTCTTTGTGCTTCAACTTATCAAACTGTTCTGAGAGAACAGTTTATCCCAAAAGTATAGCCATTTTTTTGATGCCACTGCACCTTGGTTTCTTCCAAACTCTACGGTTCCCTTCATAATGATTTCTTGGGGCCTAAATGGACACAGAACTTTGCAGTTATCAATAAACCCATCAGTAATGTATCTACGTAGAATCTGACTTTCACCAAAACCTCCTACTAACAGAATGTACTTAATGCTGCAGATTTTGTACAAGATTTCTCTGAGACTGTTAGTGATGCTCCACAGACTCATCAAAAAAAGACCTTAGTTTCTTCTTAAATATCCCTCATCATAAGATGCTCCTTGGACTCGGTTAAAGTATTCTTCTATGTCCTGTTTTTTCTGAGCCATCATTCCTAGATTCAGTGAACAGATGATTTCTATATCATCATCTTTCCTTTTAAAAATTGTGAAGTCATACATCTTTTTCTGAACCTCACTGGGATCCTTTCCTTCATACTCGTTCCAGACGTCAGGAGAGAATGTGTCTCTGAGAAACTCTTTAAATTTTCTGTCCACAGTTTGTCCTATCAGATTGTTCCCAGAGGTTTTGTGTAGCTCCTTCAGAAATCCTTCTTCAAGGACTTTATGAACAGTGATGTCAATGGTTCCTCCTGAAACACACAGAAGAGGTTGTGAAAAACTGACTGCTCTAGTGTTTATACTTTATGCTCAAATTATCGTTCTTAATCAACTGTCACCAACAAAACATGGATATTAAAATGTATTAGTCTCTACTATCGGTGTGCTTGCCAATTAGTGGTTATTATAGACGCATAGCAAAATTGTAAGTTTTAGCCCAATTCTTATTCCGTTTTACAGCTTTGGGAATAAATTTAACAACTGCTGAACTCCTTTGAACTGCTTTTTCTCAGATTTTCTCTAATTAATGTTGATTCGATTTTCAGGTTTATTCTATGAACAATGGATAGAATTGTTAAGAGAAGAAAATTACTCGTTATATCCTCTCTGTGCACGGGTTCAGAAAAAATGCTGTGCGCAAGGACTGAGACCACGCAGCGACAACAGCGTCACAATTGTCAGCATTTATTCAAGACAGATGCAAACCATCACCAGAAAAGCACATCACAAAACATCAGAAAACCTCAGAGCACAAACAACACATATATTTACCTGAGAAGAGGAAAAGACAAAAGATGACAAACATAAAGCAAGAACTTTCTTGGAGAAGTTGCAAAGAGCAAAATCTGATTTGTTACTCTGTGTGTAAAGTTTTATCCTCTTTTCTTTAATTTATTCAAATAGGGTGGAACTTTGCCCATCCAACCAGGACCTGTCTCTGACCCTTCCTCCAAAGCCATTTTGTCCCTGTTGTCCAAGGAGAACTTCTCCTGATAGATTTATGGCTTTCACCAGGATCTGGCTCCTTCCTGAGCCACGAACAAAGCACCTCACAGGTCCCTGTGAAACTCTGGTTTTTTTTTCTCCCTCCTGTGGTTTTATTATTTTATAACCTTGTAAATGCATTTATCTGTGGTTTTAACCCCAGGCCCTGCATCTGAGCTTACTGACACAAAACTCCTATTTAAGTAAAAGATAAAGCCAACTCAAACACTACAAAAATGGTTATATAAGCAAAAGATTCACTAAACTAAAGCACTAGAAATGGTTATATGATTGAATTCCACAAAACACTAAACAATGATTATATTTCCTCAACAGAATGAAATACATATTTGGAAAAAAATAGCAACCATGATTTATTCAGATTTATTTACTAATCCAAGGTCTACAAATAGACACTGTTCTATTGAACATATAATCATAAGTTTTTCTTATCCAAATTGAATAACACTAGGATCACTTCTTTAAAAGATTTTTTTGGCTCTAGTGGCCTTCATTCATTCATTCAGTTGACAGGACAGTGGGTTGTGAGAGAGGGGCAAGACATTCAGCAAAAGTCAAAAGGCCAGCTCTCAAACCTATTCAGATCACAAAACTCTGTTACATGAATGTCGAAGGCTTCCATTTTTGTAACAGCTTCTGTGTGCTCTGACAGAAAGGTGTCTGTCTTACAGCAACTCTGAAAATATTTCAAGAAAACCAACAGATGGGGCTAACATTATTAAATATGTTGACTGTAGGGGACAATGTTTAACCATGAGGGAGAGTTTAAAAAAATCTACTACTGATCTTCCTGAAAAAGAGGAAAAACTATTTTTCACACTAATGCGTTCTTCCATTCTAGTTTATTTCAAACTTTGGGGCGCTTAGAGGGAAACTGAGGGAAAACCATAAAGATTATCAACATAATGTTTTCACTTCCAAAAAGAACATATATTCATCTAAAAACATAAAGGTAATGTTGGATATTATGACTGAAACTAAGGTTTCACCCAATGTATAATAAGCCCGGTGGCCCGCCATGCTTTTCTTGATCTATGAAGCTTACCTCAGAGCAGATCGCATGCCTCCTTTCACTCAAACTGGACACAGGTTGATCTGTATGAATATTTACATAAACCCCCTGTGAGGAATTATGTTTCTTTGGAGAACTCCACATCAAGGTAAGAGTTTAAAACCTAACATTGCTCTTGTTGCACAGCTCTATGTGAACCGCAGGAATTAACATACCCGCTTTCAGAGGTGTGTTTTGAGGTCGCGGTGAGAATATTTATTTTAGTGAACAAAGAATTAAGTGGGGTGTTTACATCTCAACATAGTGCGTGTGGCTCTGTCTTCCCTGTAACATTTATGTATGTGCTCCCACTTGGCTGGTGTGTCAGTGGTTAATAAACCAGCACTAACCTCATCATGCAGGTTTAGCCTGGTGAGAAGATTTTGTGCTCACCTCATAGTGATGCATCGCACTGGTTTTATATTATTTTTAGTATTTTTTTGGATACACTATGCATCAAACCACATCAAATGCTTTGTCCACTTGGTCACCCAGAGTTAATGCGTGCAGCCATGCAGAGACCTGAAAATCTGGTCCCATAAACTTGAGCGACAAAAAATGTTTCTGTGACTCTTATTACAACTCAACAGACACGTCACCTCTCTGGTGGGGAAAGGACCAAAGCTAGTGTGCGAGGCTGAGAGGTTCCGGCAAGAAATAGTCGGCCTCACTTAGACGCTTGGCTCTGGTTCTGGAACCAGTCTCCTTGAGAGGGGCTGGACGTACTTCCACTCTGGAGTTGCCCCACGGTGAGAGGCGCCGGGCAGGAGTGGGCATACTTGTTGCCCCCCATCTTGGCGCCTGTATGTTGGGGTTTACCCCGGTGAACGAGAGGGTAGCCTCCCTCCGCCTACGGGTGGGGAAACGGGTTTTGACTGTTGTCTTGTGCTTACGGGCCGAACAACAGTTCAGATTACCCACCCTTCTTGGAGTCCTTAGAGGGGGTACTGGAGAGTGCCCCTCCTGGGGACTCCCTTGTTCTACTTGGGGATTTCAACGCTCCCACCAGGAGGAGGCCTCGGAGAAGACCCAGGACACGCTGGAGGGACTATGTCTCTCGGCTGGCCTGGGAACGCCATGGGGTTCCCCCGGAGGAGCTGGAAGAGGTGGCTGGGGAGAGGGAAGTCTTGGCCTCACTTCTGAAGCTGCTGCTCCCAACTCCGGATAAGCGGAAGAAAATGGATGGATGGATGGATTGATGGACACGAAATGGAATAGCTACTAAAGCCACATTAGCAGCATTACATTAAGTCTCCTGACTGTTGTGCACCTCTGCATGCACATATGCATATTTATGTATATACACAAATATATTTTGTAGCACCCTCAAGGTTTTTGGCATGACAGATTTATAAAACTTTTTTTTGGTGTAGACAACTGTTGAGGAAAAATTACTCTTTCTAGTGGCTAATTCAGTTTAGTTTTTTAGAACAAATTTCTTAGTTTTGAATAGGTTTGTCTGGGGGGTTTTGGGACCTTTAAAACTTATGCTTGGATAAGAATTGAAACAAAGGAGGTCTGCAGGAGAACTTTTGGCTCCGACACCTGTGGTTCTGATACAAAAGACAGGAGGTCGTAAATTAATATGCAAGGAGCCAGACGGCACCATCATTTGAAATTCTCTGGGAAATAGGAACTCAGACAGCTCACGGAGGTTATAAACTGATTAAAGCATTAACTTTTAATTTGTAAAAGATTTCTCTTAGTTATTGCATGTTCTGACTGAAAATTATGATATTGTAGTTTAGAATTAAATTTGTGGATGATAAATGTATATGAAAATATTGTGCTCTGTATTAGAGAATTGTTTAAGATTGTTCGATGTTTACTTGAATATTGGATTAGAAAAACAGCAATTGTACATTATTATTTTCAGCAGATGTATATTGTTTTTCAGTTTAATATCGGGACGGATTTCGGAGAGCCTGTCCAACATAACATAGTGTCTTGGAGATAACTTTATATTGAAGTAGAAGGTCTGTCTCGAGCAAACCGGCACGGGAAACTTGAATGTTCACACCTATCTGTGAAATTCCTTAATGTTTCTCTTTGCCCAGATGGCTGGAAGCTAAATACCAGTAAGAAAATATAGTTAAAATATGTTAGTTGTAAAATGTAACTTGATTTAATGGAAAATAGTCTAATAATAGTTTGGGAATTAGAAAGTTATTCTGGTTTATTGACCTTACTTTTGTCTAGAGTGAATTGTCGTATAAGGTCTCAAATTAGTTTTTTTATGTCAGGATATCACCAGTGGAAGTTCCAGCTGTTCACACTAACTTGTGGAAAAAGCCATAAACCAACAGGGGATCGGAGACATCCTGCTTCTAACTTATTTAAAACAAAAGGAGAAGCCACATTTTTGTCTTTTGAAGGAATTCTAGGGATTTTCTGAAACCGTTAAAGGTAAGATGGCGCCAGTGTGTACGGCACGCCGTCCGACTTGTTCGACTTGTTGGGAACGGAAATCCCAATCGATGAATCATAATTTGTATTGACACACGGAGCATAAATTCAGCCAAGAAAATAATTCAGACTTTACTTATTTTATTCACTTTCAGCGCTGAAAGGAGACGCTTTTACCATTACATCCGAGAAGAGTTTCTAAAAAAGTCTGTGCAGCATCTGAGAAGGAGGAGGGCAGCTGATTATATGAACTGAAGACACTCCCTGAAATCACACCACGTCTCTGTGTCCTTGATAAGTTTTTGTTTCGTGAGAAATGGACCTTAGAGTCTAACAGAATCTAAAATGTAACTCTTTACTATGGGCCCTTTGTCTAACAGCGTGTGACTCATTCTCAACCTGGTAAAGCGTCTCAACATTCCCCCTGTTGGGCTCTAAAAGAGCCCAAAAAGGAAAATGCAAACCCTAGAGTGGACACTGTCCCTTCCGGAAAACATCCCCCGAGGCTTTTACAGATGTTGATATACATAGCATCATTCAAGTATTGATGTTGTCTTTCATTCATGTCATTTCATGTCATCTCATTTTGGGGGTAAAAACGGACAGGGCACCCCTACGCCTCTTAGGCGGTGGATTGAAATCACAATGTCCCTCTTACAGTCTAATGGAGAACATATAAAGAAAGAAAAATGTTAAAGGATGTTAGAGTGTTAAATTTGGAGGAACATTAGTCAACCCACTATGGCATGACTGTTTTTTGTATTTTTTAATGAAAAAATATTTTTTGCAGTTTTGTCAGAGCTTCATCATCTGTAATTACACATCAATCATACATTCAGACCATGACACTTTCTGGACCCAAATATTTTAATTATTACCTTTATGTTTCTTGTTATTCATCATTTCTGTTTTTATTTGTTACCTCAGGTCAACGTCATGCCATAGAGGGGTAATGAACTATAAAAGAGCAAAATCCGAAAAAGTTTTTTTTTTTAGTAATACAAGTTAAAAAGAATAAATGTTAAATTTATGAGAATATGAAATGGGTGAAATGTTAGGAGGATATAATTTTGTCTTTAAAGTAAAAAGTATTAAAATTTTATTCATCAAGTTGTTAGTTAACCAAACTGTAAACTGGATAAAATGTTAGGATGATATTTCAAAACTTAATAAGATGCAAAGAGCAATAAAGTGTTGGGTTAATATTTTAAAATGAATAGAGTGTAAATGAGTAAGAGTTACTAAATTGCAAGGTCAATAAAATGTTAGGTAGTATGCAAGATTTAATAAACCCAAAATGAATGAAGTAATGAATAAATGTGAGAGTACTTAAAATAGACAATCCAGACAAAGAAATGTTAAGATATTACTTTTGAAGTTAATAAGTCATGAATCAATGAATTGTTAAGACAATAGTGAAGAAGTTAATACGCTTTGAAAGGATGCAAAATTAACAGATAACAAGAAATGTTAAGGACACAGAATATAAAACAAGCACATTTTGAATTTGCAAACCAATTAAGTAAATTAACATTACAGGCAGTACAATCAAAATCTAATGATATTATGAAACTAACATTAAATGTTTAAAATTCCGTATAAGTAAAATGTAATGGTACTAGTAAAGTCAAATGCTTAAGTAACCTAAAAAATGCAGTAAGATTGAATTTTAATGAGATCAGTAAAATCGAATCAGATCAGTTTTAGCTATAGCGAGATCTATCAACGTCAAATCAGTTTCTGCGTGTGTCCAGATGTAGAGGCGGCGCAGCAGATGTGAAACCCCGACAGTGCCCAGGAGGCTTCAGTGTGGCGTTTCAGCTGTAACTCGGTCCACCAATCGTGGAAGGCGCCCACAGTCTCACATCCTGGCACACCCAGAAAGGATTGGACTTCATTCTGCAACAGAAAAAACACAACGAAAAGAAAAATCAATGGATTATATAAAGAACATTAAAGTGATGGAAAAATATCATTTTTTATACTAGATACTAGTACTGCCCTTATAGTCTAGAAAGCTGGAGTTCCACGGTCGTCTTTTGGTTCTGGGGAACCATCTGATAGGCAGGTGGGGTTCAGTCGGTACCGCTGCTCTTCTCTATGTTGGAGGTGATGCACTGAACAGCCAAGGACCTCAGGCAGGAAGCAGCAGCATCCACAGGTGATGAGGAGGGAAGATTCTTTGAGATTGTGCATCATCATAATGTTTTCTTTTTTTAAAAGGCTGCTCCCTGAAGCTGAAGATCAAGTTTTTTTCTTTTTTACTAAGCCAATAGAGGATCAATATATCACTAGCATCTGTCATTTAAGCTCTCCTCTTAATAATAGTTAATGAAATGCTCAAACCAAATAACATATTTTATCATTCAAAGATAACATTGCTTGTTGTAAGTGTTGCCATATTCATAGGATCAGACAAAATAAGAAACCAAACAAAAAATCATGTAAAGGATCAGATTATAAAATGAAAGTACGAAACGGCCCACAGGCATGTTTTATCAAAGAAATGTAATTTGTAGTGTATATATGAATTATCCCGAATAGAAACTTTACCAGAAATCTTAAACCATAGTAAATCTTTTGCTTTTGTTATTTTAATTAAATTCAATCAAATAGTCCTTATTTAACTAGAAGTCGCCCACTATACTAAAAGCTTGTAAAGCTGAAAATCATTAGTGTGAAAAGTCAATAATACATGTCAAACTAAGATCCCTTGTAATATATTCCATTCATAAAAGACAACCCTGTTTTGTCTCAAACCAAAAACTGTAAATTAAGATTATGAAAACTGTTTTTGAAAAATTGGTTCTTTTGAAAACCCTTCTATAAAACATTTATTTAACATTTATTTAACATTTATTTAACATTTATTCATTTATTCCCCTCTTTTATAGTGTTCATCATATTTGTCAATATTTTTGGCAGTTTTGGGGAGAAATTCCCCTCTTTTATAGTGTTCATCATATTTGTCAATATTTTTGGCAGTTTTGGGGAGAAATTTGATACAACTAGATTCATTAAATTATCATTTTTAGGTTAGACCTTTCTGCATGACTTGATTAAACAAATTATTTTCAATCATAGCAAGAGAGAATTAGCAATCAAACACCCCCTTCCATGTTTTTAAAAAACTCTATTTTGTAGAAATCTATTTGACATATGACATCATTGTTAATTTTAATGTATTCCATTCAGAATATTCAGTATTACTTTGGAAACTCATTCAAATAGTTCAAACACATTTGTGAATTTTGATTTAATTTCTTTTATATTTTGCTGATGCCCAAACCTGAAAAATTTCTCAATATATTAGACAATATATTAGATTAACTGACAATCTGTAGATTAGAGTAATTCCATGCATCTCCCCCTGTTTCTGTATTGAAACACTGTTTAATGTTTCGGTACAGAAACTCCGCAGAAATTCATGCAAGTCAGTTAGACCAAATTTTCTTTGATTGTTAGCTATGAAAGTTGTTAGCAATGAAACAGTTAGATGTAATTTAAACAGGGTGTTTACACCTCAGTGAAAGAATTTAACAGTTGATTGAAAATATGTGCGGTAAACCCATAATTTGGTTTAGTAATGTTGCGTAGAATAAAGTGTCCTTAGGATATAAAATGAAAATAAACCTAAATGATTACTGAAATTGGAATCCTTATATTTATAGCCACTGTAATGTGAGCCATCTAGAACTTAGACTATTCTTTGTTCTGTAGTTGAAGTGTGTGGTTAGTTAGGCTTTTGTAAATCAGGAAATTAACCATTTTACCGTACCTTCAATCGTTGTCATGCTGGAGGAGAGGAAAACATTAGCCAGATGTGGGACAAACAGAGTTCATTCAGGCAAACAAAATATTTCTGTAAACTGCAGAGAGTTCTAACACCCTGCTGCATCGTTAAACTTATCCTGGGGATCAAAATAGCAGAGGTCAGAGTGCAAAGGCAGTAGATCATGAATGTGTTGTAAATAAACTAAGGTGGGAAAAAGTGGCATAACACAATTTGAAAATTCAAGTAGAACAATTAAAAGTTGAAGTTTTGTTGGCAGCCATTTTGTCTCCAACCTGTAGACTGAGGGAAATTCCAGGCCCAACCAGGACAACAGATAAGCAGGACGGACTCTGAGTCTCAGGACGACTTTACGTGTGATGTTCCGTTTGCCCCATCAGAAACTGTCCAAGGCAGCATTCAGTCCCGCTGTGTAGAAAAATCTTGTCAAAGTATGTGGTCCCCCTTGATAGAGTGAGGGGAAGAGACTTAGAGATACAGCCGATGAGTCATTGTTTTCAAACCTCCGTCTCACGTTGGGCAGAAGCTGGTGGTCTTTTCTGCCATATGAGACCCTCAGAAATGACGGCTGGGTCTCGTCCTTTAACCAGGTGTTTTCTCAGAGATCAGATCCTGTAAGCTGCAATCCGCCTTCGGGTGACAACAGGAAAAATAAATCCAAACTCACTGACCTCTGTAGAAGATGTAAGAATCGTCCAGTAGGTCTTTGCTTTCAAACAGCAGTCCAGCAGAAAATGGCACAAGTCATATGTGTAGAAAGTGCAAATGTCCAAGTCAGCGCGGCTAAGAACAGTGGGGGCCTGAAACCTTCTCTCCTCACATCCTCACACGGCGAAACCTGGCCCCACGGTCCCCGTCAGACCACAGGACTACTGGAGTAAAATACAAAGTACATTAAGAAAATAGCAGTGTATGCCACCTTTTACTCACATGATTAAAAATTAAATGTTTTCTGTAGCTTGTAATGTAGAGAAGAGTTGCCTCTCTTTTTTTTTGTTTCTTTTCAGCCAGGCTCAGGGTCACTGGAGCAGCTCAGATAAGATCCACTGCCTCAGTCTCTGAGCTCCAAAGAGAAAGAAAAGTAGAAATGTGTTGAGATGATTCACCCTCAGATGTTTAGAATTAACTGAATGTGGAATCAACTCCTCTCAAGAGTTAAACTCTAAGAAATTATTAAAATTTAGGCAAAATTTTGTATTTCCAGCTTCGTACACTTTTCATAAATTGGTTATTCAAATTGCATATGTAAAATAGTTACTTTAATAGTGTCCAATTTTACACAAAAGCATCCTTGTGAAAATGCCACACTTTAAAACAACCAGTCAAATTTCTTTAATACTTTAGGTCAAAAGGAAAACTGTAATCAAATATTCTTCATACCATTAATAGAAATGTTACCTTTATCCTGAATTTTTCAAAGCTGCTTCTATTGTTTTATTTATTAATGTTTTCTTGATATCAAAACTTATTTACATTTTATCAGAATTTTAAAGTACTATTAACTAAGATTTTCTCAATAACAATTACATCCAACTGTAACTCAACATAATTGAAAGTAGAAGTGATGCAGGAGATTTATCAATAATTTATAAGCAAATAAACATGGCACAGATATTGATTGAATCTATTGAATTTTAAGTTACCAATTTTAATTTAGTAAGAGCTTCTATATAACTCTGTGTTTCAGTCATGCAGGAAGGTACAATATGAGAGGTCATTAAACAAACACAATATACCAAATGTTAACTGAATAAATTCATAATTAACCATATCTGTAAACGACTAGAAATTAGAATCTATTTCTTCTTCACCCCCTGTTGATATAATTTAAAAATAAAATTTGAAAGCAATTTTCCATTTGTTACCATTTTCCAAAACAAAAATATTCCAGGGTGTATAAAGTTTTCCAAATCTTCTGTCTAGAATAGAAAGTAAACTATGAGATGTTTTAAATGTAAAATTTTAGCAGTTCTATTTTATGTTTATCATTTATCATTATCATTTCCCCCTTTTGTTTTATTATGTAAATAGAAAACAAACATTTCTGACAACAACATTCCTATTGTTATCAGAAATATTGTTCAGAGACTCCTTCTGTACACAAATGTCCAACTGAAATTGTACTGCAAAGGCCAAAAGTTTTAGTTATTTTAAACGAGTTCAGATCAGAATTTGGATCGCTTTCCTAAAAAGCAGTGTCCATGTGCTGTTTGAACCGACAAAAGAAGAATTGATCAATTTAGGCAGAGGAGTCAAAAATGTAGACAAAGATTATGCAGTACTGTAAGATGTTTTTGCATTTCAAATCAAATGTTTTGTTGGAGTTTAATTTATGCATCAATTCAATCCAAATTTAAGGCACACAAGAGTTGTGAGCCAGCTGTTGTCCAATCAGTTAGTTTTATATGATCAATTATTATCATATCCACTTTAAAAATTTCATCATGTCCAATTTGTGCCTTTCTACCAAGACACACATGTTTCAAAAACAGCATTTAGTTTAGTTAGTAGGTTAGTTAGTTTGTTATTAAAAATAAAAACAACAATAATGTTAATAAAAATAAAAATAAAATGGCAAACCAAATAAAACAGTCTTGTAATAAATGCTGCCTGTCTTAAACGAAAGCTGAAATGTGATTACTCCTTTCTGAAGATATTATTTCCCACTTTGAAGCAAGGTAACCGAATTATCTGGATTTAGAATCATAAATTGTTTTGGAGACAAGAATATTTTGTAATGAACCTTAATTGAATCTAGAGATGTTTTATAATCACCCTTTGAATCAAACGCAAACTCATATTTAGTTAACAATCCTGTTCCCTCATTAGATATTTTAAAATGACCCAAGTTTCAAATGAAAATAAATCCTGTTTTTGATGAGATAAGGAGAAAAAATGTTGATTAGTCTATGATAAAGTTAAAGTCTGCTATAAACCTCAATTTTTCAAGTTTCATAAAGTTTAAATTTTAACCTGTCTACAGCTAAGCAAAGTTCAAAAACCTCAACCCATTAAATGCCACTTTATTTTGTTTATAATTTTACCCATTATGTAATTGCATTCATCTTACATACAGTTAATTTTACCACATGTGAAAATAGTGAATTGTGCAAGATTAGTTTAGTTCCAATCAGTTTCCCTTAGCATAATTTATTCCTTTAAGCCAGTATTTCCCCAAAAGGCTGTCTGTCTAACAGGTCGCCTTCTTTCTTCTGCACCAGGTATTCTATCCCCTTTTTTCAGTTTTTCTCTTTCTCCCTTATTTTGATATTCATCATGCTCTGCCAAGTAAGTTATTAATGCTTCTGTTTGCTCACCAAACGTGATCCATGTCCTGGTGCCCCACTTTGGATCATATTTGTTTTTCTTTTCAAGTTCACCCTTCATTTGTTTAGGTTCAAAATTTAGGCTCAAAAATTACCTCTTCTCTCTTTTTCTTTTTTTTTTTTATAGTTTTGCTCACACGGTGGTGAGGAAATCAAACTCAGCAGAAAAACTTGCTCGCACGGCGGCGAGTAAGTCGAAAAACCACAGATAAACTTAAAACCCTTCTACAGATTATACTTCCCTAATATTTATCATGATTTTAAAACATATTACAATAAACAGAGAAGAGTACCTTTAGACACATAATGTCTGCACAGCGGCAGAAGCTTACACACACAGCTGACAGACATACACGCACACAGCTTACAGATACACACACAGCTGACAGATACACACACAGCTGACAGATACACAGAAATGGATCCACGCTTTTCAGCTCCTATGGTGTCCTCTCTTAACACTTATTTCACTTATTACTACTACAAGGACAGGCCGCGGTTGACCTTTATCTTATTCTTTTCTCATTTCATCTTATCTTTTTTCCTATGGTGGACCGCTCTCAGCGCCTTGCGTTTCTCGAGCAAAGTCGCAGATTGGCTAACCGGTTGTTTTTACGAGAGTGGAGGGCATCACTCCTCGAGGATAAAACCGACAAAACCTAGCATTAACCTTCCCCGCGTCCGGCAGAAGGGGGGGGCGCCGCTTCCCGCTGCGAAGTGTTGAAAAAGGATGTAAATTAAGCAAATTTAACAAATACAATTCGGTTCCTTCTCCTTTTTCCTGGTCCCGGATCTCAGCTGCTGTCTTGGAGCCCACGCGAGAACACAAGAGGCGTACGCAGCGTGTTGGCGTCACAGAAGTTCAGAATTTAATCCAATCAGAAACAAAGAATCAGACATACAGAGCGGAACAGAAAAAAAAACATGCAGAGTTACATTTGGTTACCTGAGATACTTAGAAGACAAAACAAATCAAGACGTCTTGGAGAAATATAACCAGAGCAATAAGCATTAGAGATCGGCTATAATTTCTGACCCTTTTTTCCTGTGCATCAGTTTTTATCTGTAAGGGGAGGGCCTTGAGTTTCGCATATTCAAAACAGGCGTTCCTCAACCTAACCAACCGGTGACTGTTCCTGACGATTTCAAATTTAGTTCCTCCCTACAATTTGGTCCGAGCAATCAAAGAGAAATTTTCTCTTTGATGTTATTTAAAGTTAACCAGAACTCTAAAGTCCTGCTAACTTTTACAACTTCGCAAATGTCTCAGGAGACGTGACTGAAACTCTCCCCAATCCAAACAGATAAATAACAAACCGCATGTATGTTTTTAAACCAATTCTTTTCGGGTGAACTGCAGGTCAATGCATCCGGGTCGACCATAAATCTTAAAGATCTATCCAGGTTTTATTTCACCAATTGATGCCATCTCCTGAATCTGGCTTTTTCCTGAGCCACGAACATCCAAGGATTTCACAAGTCTCTGTGAAATCCTGGGTTTTCTACCCTAAATCCTATATTTAATTCAATAAGAGTTATCTCTAAACTTAATATGCCTTTGCTCTGTTATTCCTCCCAACGTCTCCCTGATATTAAACTCATACAAACTACAAAAAATAATCAGATCCATTTCCTGTTTCTTAATACAGAACAAAACATTTTCAATTACCTTTATCATTGACTAGTTTTAATTCTAATAGAATATTAAAGTAAAATATTCAGTTAAAGCATGCAATATTAAAGTATTCTATATGATATCAGTCTGAAAGTTTAAAAGTTCACAGTTTCAAAGTTCACAAGTCCATAGGTCACCCGTTCACCGTGCCAAATGTTCACTGGGGACCCTTATCTCCTGGGACAGGAATGTGCCCCCTGTTTTTAAATGGTTTTCACACAGATAAGATTGTTTCCCTCCTGTGGTTTTATTATTTTATAACCTTGTAAATGCATTTATCTGTGACCTTCTAACCCCAGGCCCTGCATCTGAGCTTACTGACACAAAACTCCTAATTTTAAGTAAAAGATATAGCTAACTCAAACACTACAAAAATGATTATATAAGTAAAAGATTCACTAAACTAAAGCACTAGAAATGGTTATATAATTGAATTCAACACTAAACAATGATTATATTTCCTCAACAGAAGCCAATCGACCTTTTACCTTTGACTATAGACTATTGACTAACCTTAACCTTACTCCTATGAACATCTTGGAAGCATTTAGACAAACCAGATGAAAGCTGTACGAACGACACCTGACAATCGAACAATGGCTGACAACTTAGACAACTCAGTGACAAGCAGACAAACATGGGAAACGGTACAGACAACGGCTGATAACTGAAATTTATACAGACCTGAGAAACAGTACAATGGTGTATTAAGGAACAAGTGTCCTTACCTTTCCTTTGTGCGCACTACACCAGAGTACTGTTCCGGAAAGTCCGCGCCTGAACGGCCAGTTCAATCTCCTCTCATGTGTCAACACAAAACCATCCTCTGCTACCAACTGTTGGGAACGGAAATCCCAATCGATGAATCATAATTTGTATTGACACACGGAGCATAAATTCAGCCAAGAAAAGAATTCAGACTTTACTTATTTTATTCACTTTCAACGCTGAAAGGAGACGCCTTTACCATTACATCCGAGAAGAGTTTCTAAAAAGGTCTGTGCAGCGTCTGAGAAGAAGGAAGAGGGCAGCTGATTATATGAACTGAAGACACTCCCTGAAATCTCACCACGTCTCTGTGTCCTTGATAAGTTTTTGTTTCGTGAGAAATGGACCTTAGAGTCTAACAGAATCTAAAATGTAACTCTTTACTATGGGCCCTTTGTCTAACAGCGTGTGACTCGTTCTCGACCTGGTAAAGCGTCTCAACTGACTCATTCTTTTTGTTTCTTTGTCCTTTTCGCTCTATTCATTCATTTGTGCTTCTATGGTTCCAGTGCCTTGATTTTTTATGACCGCCAGGCGCTTATGGACATTAAAACATCGGTGGATCTGCAATTTGGATGTGGTCTTGGTCCGACAAACCAAGGTTTCGAGTTCCTCTCAAACATCCCCGCTGAGCTGCGGAGCTGTCCGCATATCATGCCGGGGAGGCGTCCCCGTCGAAGACGTGGTAAACGTGGAGGACTGGCGGTGAGGATTAAAGCCTATTTGGCATTTCTTCGCTGTCGAGGCGGCTCTCGAATTGGATGATGTCCTCGTTTCATGGATGTAAGATGCCGCTGGATTTGTCACGTTCTTCCGGGTTTGTGCGCCTCTCAGACGGCTGTGGAGGAGCTTTTCTATCACCGACGACGGCGGGATAAATGGAGGAATGTGGACTGTGCAAATCTCAAGCGGTTGAACGCTGTCTCCACCACAACTCGTGAAGCTGGGTCATCTTCCGTCTCCTTGGCGTTGCTTAATGCTCGGTCATTAGCTAACAAGACCTTCATGCTACATGACCTGTTCACTTCTCGGGATTTGGATTTTTTATTCATCACAGAAACTTGGTTACAAGAAGATCAATTGTCCCCATTCTCTGAACTTCTACCTCAGAACTGTACTTTTATAAACTCTCCCTGATTGACTGGAAAGGGTGGAGGTCTGGCTACAATTTTTAAATCCTGCTTTCGCTGTCAACAATCACACATAAAATCATTTCTCAGTTTTGAACTTCAAGCTTTTGAACTGAAATTAACTGAACCAATTTTGTGTGTGGTGATCTATCGTCCGCCAAAGTTCAACAAGGACTTTATTCATGAATTCTCTGAACTTTTGGCAGGGATTGTCCTAGAGCATGATCGTATTTTAATTGCAGGTGATTTTAATATACACATATGCTGCCCAGATAAACCTCTGGTGAAGGACTTTTTGGACTTGATTGATTCATTTGATTTTACCCAATCTGTGGTTGGACCAACACATTCAAAGGGCCATACTCTGGATTTGGTGCTATCATACGGACTTTGTTTGGATGTCATGGAAATCTTTCAGACTTGTATTTCAGATAATTTCCCTATTTTATTCTCTATTAAGAGTTCACCTTCTGAGGCTACAAGCAATACTAAACCTTTACTTTGTCATAACATTAACTCTGATACTGCTCTTCGACTGAATGCAATCTTGGCTCTGACTATATTTCCTACTGATAATCTTGATATTGAAGCTCTTATTACAAATTTCAACAACGTCTGTTCTAATGCTCTAAATACTGTAGCTCCTTTGAAAATTAAATCAACTATAAGAAAGACAGTTTTGGAGCCCTGGCTTAATGAAACCACTCGTGCGCTTAGACAAGAATGTAGGCACGCTGAGAGGAGATGGAAGAAAGATAAACTGCAGGTTTCCTTTGAAATTCTGAAAGTCAGCCTGTTTAATTATCAGAATGCAGTCAAATTAGCAAAATCGAAATATTTTAATAATTTTGTAGCTTCAAATAGGCATAGGCCACAGATCCTTTTTAATGTCCTAGATAGGATTGTCAATCCCCCGACTATATCTAGCCCTTTAGGCTCTGTTGAATGTTGTGAGGCTTTTTGTAAGTTCTTTATGGAAAAGATTGGAGCTCTTAGAGGCTTGAGTAAGATGGTAGATTTAGATTCCCATGAAATGCCACAATGCATAGCTACTCTGGAGCATTTTCAACCAGTTTCTAAGGATGAACTGATTTTGATTATTAAGCATCTGCGGCCTTCAAATTATCCAGTGGACTGTCTTCCTACTCGTTTGATAAAAGACATTTTTTTGATCTTTGGCAGCTATATTCTTACGGTGATAAATACCTCACTGCAGTCCGGTTGCATCCCATCTACTCTTAAACATGCTGTGGTAAAGCCTCTTCTTAAAAAGTCCAATTTAGACCCCAGTGACCTATCAAATTTCAGGCCCATTTCTAAATTGCCTTTTTTTAGCCAAAATTCTAGAGAAATTGGTTTATATTCAGCTTGAAATGTTTTTAAAATATAATAAAACTGAAAAGTTTCAGTCTGGGTTTAAAGTTGCTCATAGCACTGAATCTGCTTTGCTCCGAGTATATAATGATCTCCTCTTAATTGTTGATTCAGGCAACGTAGCAGTTTTACTACTTCTGGATTTGAGCTCTGCCTTTGACACGGTAGATCATCAGATTCTCTTACATAGACTACAGCACTGTGTTGGCCTGAGGGGCTCAGTACTCGAATGGTTCAAATCTTATTTAGACAACAGAACCTTTTCTGTTCATCTGGACCAATCACGTTCCGGGGCTAAACCTTTGAAGTATGGTGTTCCCCACGGGTCAATTTTAGGGCCCATTTTGTTTATTTTGTATTGTTGAGGAAATATAATCGTTTCTAGCATTTAGAAAATATAATCATTTTTTAGTGTTTGAGTTAGCTCTATCTTTTACTTAAAGTTAGGAGTTTTTGTGTCACTGAGGTTGTAAAATAATAAACCACAGGAGGTAGAAAATTGTATCTGTGTGAAAACATCTCAAAGCAGGAGGACATTCAGGTCTCAGGAGATAAGGAGCCTTCAGTGAACATCTGGCATGGTAAACTATTGACATATAGACTTCTGAACTTTGAAGCTGTGAACTTTTAAACTTTCAGACTGTTATCATATAAAATATTTTAATATTGCATGTTTTCACTGAATATTTTATTTGAATATTGTATTAGTTGTAGAAGTAAAACCAGTCAATGATGAATGCAATTGAAAATGTTTTGTTCTGTATTAGGAAACAGGAACTGTATCTAATTACTTTTTGTAGCTTTGTATGAGTTTAATATCAGGGAGATTTTGGGAGGAATAACAGAGCAAAAGCATATTAAGTTCAGAGATAACTCTTATTGAATCAAATATAGGATTTAGGGTTTGTTCTGGGAGAAAAGGAGAAAAAACCAGAGTTTCACATGGACCTGTGAAATGCTTTGTTCGTGGCTCAGGAAGGAGCCAGATCCTGGAGAAAAAACTCTGCAGGAGGCAGGAGATAACATCATTTAGTGAAAATAAACCTGAATACATCTTAAAATTTATAACCTACTCGGGCACATTGACCTGCAGTTTACCCGAAAAGTATTTGTTTAAAAGCGTACATGCGGGTTGTTATTTATCTGTTTGGATTAGGAGAGAGTTCCAGCCACGTCTCCTTAGACATTTGTAAAGTCATAAAAGTCAGCAGGATTTTAGAGTTCTGGTTAACTTCTCTTTGATCGCTCGAGCAAAATTGTAGGGAGGAACTAAATATGAAATCGTCAGGAACGGTCACCGGTTGGTTGGGCTGAGGAACGCCTGTTTTGAATATGCGAAAACCAAGGCACTCCCATCACAGATAAAAACTGATGCACTGGAAAAATAACTCAGAAAAATAGCCAATCTTTATTGCTTTTGCTCTGGCTTTATTTCTCCAAGATGTCTTGTATGTTTGTCTCCTAGTATCTCAGGTAACTAAATGTAACTCTGCATGTTTTCCTGTCCTGCTCTGTTATGTCTGATACTTTGTTTCTGATTGGATTAAATTCTGAACTTCTGTGATGCCAACACGCTGCGTACGCCTTTGTCTCCTCACGTGGGCTCCAAGACGGTAGCTAGTATCCGGGACCGGGAAAGGAAAAGAACAGAATTGTATTTTCTAATTTAGATAAATTACTCCTTTTCAACAGTATTTAATGCCTCTTGGAAAGATCTTTGAAAAATTTTATATTTCCTTTCATTGCTTTGCAGATGATGTCCAGATTTATTTGCCCCTTAAACTGCATATGGTACAAATGATTCTCTTCAGCTGTTGCTAAACTGTTTAGCCGAGGTTAAATTATGGATGGAAAAAAACTTCCTTCACCTTAATGACAGTAAAACTCAAGTTCTATTATTTGGTCAAAAACTTCAAACTACAAATCCAGATCAGTTTCTTGGTTCTTTGGCTCGGTCTTACCAGACCTCTGCTAGGAATCTTGGTTTCACTTTTGACAGCTCTTCAAAGCTAGATAAACAAGTCAGCTCTGTCGTTAAATCGAGTTTTTACCACCTTCGGCTTTTAGCAAAAGTTAAATCCTACTTCTGTTTTAAGGACTTTGAAGGACTTATCCATGCCTTCATAACAACTCGTCTGAATTACTGCAACTCTTTATATAGAGGGATGGATAAATCGCAGATTCAGCGACTTCAAATGATCCAGAACGCAGCAGCACGGCTTCTCACAGGAACCAGGAAGCATGACCATATAAGCCCAACTCTGGCATCTTTACACTGGCTGCCTGTCTTTTATCGAATAGATTTTAAGATTCTTTTGTTAACTTTTAAAGTTTTAAATGGCTTGGCCCCCCTTATCTTCGGGACTTTTTAAATCTCCGGTCTGTGCCCAGAACCTTATGATCAAATAATCAGTTATTACTGACAGTTCCTCGTAGTAGACTAAAGACGAAAGGAGATCGAGCTTTTTCTGTTGCTGCTCCTGTCTTAAGGAATAACTTGCCTTTCCAGATCAGATCTGCCCACAGCCTGGATCATTTTAAATCGCTTCTTAAAACTTATTTTTACTCTTTGGCATTTAATTGATGTATTGTTTTGTGCTCTGTTTGTTATGTGTGTTGTTGTTCTTGTGCAGCACTTTGGTGCAGTTGTGCTGCTGTAAAGTGCTATATAAATAAATTTGACATTGACAGAGATAGCTTTTGGTTGGTCGAGAAGTGTTGCACCCTATTTGAATATATTATAGAGGGAACACACCTACTAGTATAAAACCTTTTGCACAAAGAAAATAAGCCAGAAATAGCCAATTTTTAGCTCCTTTTGGGCTGACTGTTTCTCCGAAGACGTCTCCGTTATTTCTCTATCTGTCTTATTCTATCAGGTGACTAATGTGTGACTGTGTTTCTTTAAATTTTCTGTCTTATGTTATACTTTCTACTGATTGGATTAAACTCTGAGCTTCTGTGACGTCAACACGTAGCGTGCGCCTCTGTTTTGTGCCACACGGCCGCGGCTCCGGCTTCTGATACACGAAGAGCCTGGGACCAGGAGGAAAAGCCCAAGCCTAGTTGTTTTTAATAGTTAAATAAGGTTTTCCTCCAACACAACCCATGAGAACTCCTCACAGCAAAGAACAACAACAAAGTATCATATGAGGACAAATTCTTATACTTTATAACAAAAAGTTAAACACAGAAAATAAGCATAAATTAAACAAACCTCATGACGTCTCAGAGGTGCTAAATAATCCTTAATTGTTGTGTTATCTTCTCCCTTATTGTTTCTCTTGCATATATCTTATATTTATCTTCAGTTTTCACCTTTTTTTCTGTGTAGCTAACCATCAGTTGTGTCCTGCAGATAGTATGCATCTACAGTTTGTGTGCAACGTAAGTATAAACAAATGTATCTTATAATGACTCATATGGACTTAAATATAAACAAATGTATCTACTTACTACTTGTATGAACTTACATATGAATAAATTTAGCTTTTATTTTACTACTGTGTAATAGTTGGAATGTATGGTCATTGTTGTAACATTCAAGTTGCATATGCTTTGTTTCTCAATCTGTGTTGTTGTACAGTGCAAATGTATGTGTGAATTGTGGCACTCATGCGGCAGTATTTTTTCTATACATCTCTAGTTTATGTATAGATAAATTTGTAAGTGCTAAATGTGTTTAAGGTTTATGCCGAAGTATTATTTTTCTGTGGCATTATGTAAGCAACAAGGGTAAGATGAAAGCATCATACAGAAGGTGGAAAATGTAGATACAACTTTTAAAAGTAAATTCAGAAGTCTCTTAGTTAATGTTTTTATGTACTTGTGATGGAGACCAGGGGTTCCATCCCATATTGATCATTGACATGTTATTTATTTACTGTTTAAATGTGTTTTGTGTTCTTTATTTCAGTTACATTGTGACATTTAGTAAATATTCTTTTGGGTAGGGAGACTGGCCATCTTTCCTGTTCAGAGAGTGTGGGGGAAAATGTCAGTTTGTTTCTGATTGGTTTAATTTGAGTTGATTGATTAATTGTTTGAGTTTGAGTGCTTGCCTTTCTGGGTGTGTCTCAGCCAGGTGGAGCTGAGAGGGAGACAAATGCTCTTGGAGCAAACCATCTTCCACTGAGAGGGGCAATACTCTTAGGATTTATATTTAGTTGCAGTTACTTTTTGATTGACCTTAGATAAGTTTAGTTTTAATCATTTGCATGCATGTAAATATTTGTTGGATCATTTATTGTCTTTTTGGGTTATGTAAATAGTTTGTTTCTAGTTTGTCTTGTTTTTGATCACCCCTTACCTGGGGTAAGTGTTGTAACTTGCCTCAGGTACAAATGTAAGCTGTTTGGTTCACTGAAAAAAAAAGGTGTTGGTGTTCACCATGAGCATGAAATAAAACCCACCTCAAAAGACATCAAGTTGCCTCACTTCTTTCATCAACGCAGAGCCTCCGCCGGTCAAAAGTGACAGTACTCTTACAGCAATTCCCATATTTCATGAGAGATTTCCAAATTACATTTAAATCAAGTGTACTAGAAGTAGAAGATGAGCAGAATATGTTTGGTTTCATAGTCAATGCTAACTAATGCTAACTATGTTAAGGGAAGTAAAATGTGTTTCCCCAAAAAATGTGACCCAAGGAACTACCAGAAGAAGTTAAATTTATTCTAACCACTGACAATTTTGCCACATTTGTTTGGAAACAGATGCTTCCAAACATAAATTGTTACAAATAATTACATCATCACTTTAATTCTAAACTCCTCATATTCCTTTAAAACATACACCATTGAAAATGCCATACCTCCGCAATCAACAATGATGTACTGAGTTCCTGGAGATTGGTCCAGTTTGCTTTCACCTCGGTTTTCTGCTATGAAACCCTCTGATGGTAGTTTCTTACAATAGTCTGAAGCTGCTTCTGGTTCCAGAGAAAACACCAGACTGTTTAGAGCTGTCACAATTCCTGCCTGCAAGAAATAAAAAAACAAGTATGTTGTGTAACAATAAACAGATGTTACCACTGTGGTGTCTAACAGTCTGTGGGTTACCTGAGTCGCAGCTTCTCTCATGAACTGTTTGGCTGAATGATGGCAGGAACAGTCAGAACCCAGGTGAAGTCAGAGGCTGTGAACTTCATTCCTTCAGTGTTTTGTGGATAATTTTCAGAGTATCTTCTTTCAGGAATCTTAAAGCTTCTGTAAAAACCTTCAGAGCCTCCATTTCCCTCCCATTGGCTGCTTTGATTGTCAGATCTGTGGTGACTTCCTGGAGATATTTGATAACTGCATTCATTTTAATTCATGTCAAAGTTTCAACACAATTAAATTCTTCCAATTTTGTTTTAATTCTTCCAATTTATCTATAGTTAAACATACCCCTTGTTTGTTTCTATCTTTTTGTGAGCTATAAGTTCAAATGTCCATTTGTTGTTTCTTCAAAAATTGTGAGTAACAGGGTCAAATACAGGCGAATTAAGGATTGTAAAACTCATGGAACCATGGAACTAGAGTTCCATGATTAAACATCACAGAAACAAGCCAAAGAAAGCATATAAGATATAAATGGGTAATTAATTATTGTTTAAATTGTGGAGCTATGCTGATTAGCAACAATAATGGAAACTTAAAATGAAAAAGAAAACTACATCAGAAAACTGCAATATTACCAAAACCCAAAACTAGAGGTGTGCCGATCGATCGGTCACCGATCATAATCGGCCAATTTCCGTGAAATCGGTGATCGGGATCGGCTGATCATTGGCTCTTGAACCCATACCGATCACCTGCATCTCATTTCCCAGCCTGTCTGTCCAGCTGGTCTCGTCTTTCCTTCACTCTGCGCAAACGTGCAACAACAAATGCTAAGCAATGTGTAACTATAACGCACTGAGTGAATGGGGACATTTGCGTGTTGCGGCGGAAAATAGAAGCAGGTCAAAATGCATCAACACAACGAAGCTAATACGACATAAAAACAATGACGGAGTTTGGCTACATCGAGGCTCAGTGCAGTAAAAAGACATGGAGGATCAGACAGCAGGTAAAGCAGCGCAGCTACAAACACTCACCCGGATTAGCATGACGGTCAGAAAGATAAACAAATAACCCGCTAAATGATTTAAGTCTTCGAGCTGTGATGTAAGACGTTGGTTCTGCTGTTGAACTGCTGCTCCGCTACAGGTAGTAATATTTAATATTTGGTAATATTTGACACGGAGCTGCTTCTGCTCCACCTGATAGACTCACATACCGAACCTGTTTAAAGCTGCAGCATCTAACCTAAAAAAATACATTTTACATACGTATTAAAACTTTCGCTGTCCTAACATGAGACAGATAATCTTTAAAAAAATAATCGATCTCCTCCCTTTTACTCCGCTCAGTCAGAAACAGCCAATCAGAGCTAGCAGTAACCAGCTAGCCGGCATGCTAACAGGAACTTTTCATTCAGTAACTCAGGATTGTTTTCGCAATAGATCCTGTATTTTCCTTTGAATGTTAAGTTTTATACTTAAATTTTTTGTTAATGTTGAGAGGTTTTATTTTGGCTCTTTGCATTTAGCCTCTTCAGAGCCTTCATATGTTATCAGTCTGTTAAAGATAGTATTATTGATAGCAGTTCAATTTGCACAATGCCTGTTTTGTTTAGTTTTCTTCTTGGAAAAAGTTATTAAAAACAAGTTTTTGTCTAAATTAAGGTGAATTCATGGTTCCTTTTTTCACATAATGTAACGGTAGTGTTTATGATAAAAAAATTTTAAAAAATAATAATTATGTGATCGGTATCGGGGATCGGTATCGCCGATCATCCCTTAAGGGTGATCGGTATCGGTATCGGCAGAAAAAAACCTGATCGGCACATCCCTAATAATAACCCATAAACTGTCAAAGTTGTGTTGTAGTTTATGTTAGTTTAAAACATTAAAATATTGTGTGAAATTTTTTTCACTCACTTTGCTGTATAGCGACATCTTAAAACAATCAAAGAAAAACATTGCTCTGGAGTCTCTGCCTGAGTTTCTTAAATAGGTGTGTCTGGCTTCATATCCAAAGCTGAAAAACTGTTGATGTTCATCAGACAGGATGCAGGTTGGAGTCTTTGGGTTTTCCAATCCAACTTCTTCACCCCAATGTTTCACATGGGGGTCTACTTCTTCTTTTCTGGATTTCAAACTGAAGGCATATCCACTGTATGTTGTTCCAAACTCTATACTTATGATGTAAGATTCCCCCATTGCTGGAACAGTTCCAGGTTGTGTTGAGGAGAAGAATCAGGAACTGAGAGGCAGGTGTTTTTGAGATTATAAGTATATATAATCTCAAAGGGCAGGACTGACATAAAGTCCAACCCTCCATGAAGCAACATCTTGATTATTATGAATGTCATCTGGCTGACACATTCAGGTCCAACAAGACAAGGAAATTGAGATAGATGTAGGCCTCATTTTAAACAGAATTATAGAATGAAATGTTTACATAAACTAGGTTTACAATTGATTACACATATATGTCACTTTTAATCCATAGATCTTTTTAATTATCAGCCACATGAATAATTGGGAGAGCTAAAGTATGGAAAAATTATGAAGTGTTCATAGTTCAGCAAAAGACCTGACAAGAGCAAACGGTTGAGGTTACAATTGAAATATAGCTTTAATATTGGTTAGCAGTTGGTGACTTTAATGGGCCAAATTTTATATTACAGTAATTTAATTTAAATATTAAATTCATACAGCTGAATAACCCCAAGGGATACATGAAACTATTAAAGCACATCCCTATGATTAAACAATGGTGAACACCATCACCTCTGTTTTGTTTTCATTACAATTTAAAAAGTTCAAGGCCAACCAAGCTTTAATATCACCTAGACATGCCAGGAGATGTGTGATTGAATGTACATCCTTCTGCTTCATGGGCAAATAAATCTGACAATCATCAGCATAATAATGAAAAGAAATCCCATGTTTCCTAAGTATAGAACACAGAGGCAATAAATAAAGAGAGAAAAGCAGAGGGCCCAGAATTGAGCCCTGCAGGACACCATAAGGCATTGAAGCAGCAGATGATTCAGAGTAATAATAATAATAATAATAATTCATAGGCCCTTTATGATGGACACAAACTTTGAACCTGCTGTTCCCTCGCCCGGACGCGGGTCACCGGGGTCCCACTCTGGAGCCAGGCCTGGAGGTGGGGCACGATGGCAAGCGCCTGGTGGCTGGGAATTTAACCACGGAGCCCGGCCGGGCTCAGCTCGAACAGGAGACGTGGATTCCCCTTCCAATGGGCTCACCACCTGTCGGAGGGGCCAAAGGGTCGGGTGCTGTGTGTTACGGGCGGCGGCCAAGGGAGGGGACCCTGGCGGTCTGATCCTCAGCTGCAGAAACTGGCTCTTGGGACGTGGAACGTCACCTCTCTGGTGGGGAAGGAACCAGAGCTAGTGTGCGAGGCTGAGAGGTTTCGGCTAGAAATAGTCGGCCTCACCTCGACACGTGGCTCTGGTTCTGGAACCAGTCTCCTTGAGAGGGGCTGGACGTACTTCCACTCTGGAGTTGCCCACAGCGAGAGGCGCTGGGCAGGAGTGGGCATACTCTTTGCCCCCCATCTTGGCGCCTGTACGTTGGGGTTTACCCCGGTGAATGAGAGGGTAGCCTCCCTCCGCCTATGGGGGGGGGACGGGTTCTGCCGAACAGCAGTTCAGATTACCCACCCTTCTTGGAGTCCTTAGAGGGGGTACTGGAGAGTGCCCCTCCTGGGGACTCCCTTGTTCTGCTGGGGGACTTCAACGCTCACGTGGGCAATGACAGTGAGACCTGGAGGGGCGTGGTTGGGAGGAACGGCCCCCCCGATCTGAACTCGAGCGGTGTTCTGTTGTTGGACTTCTGTGCTCGTCACGGTTTGTCCATCACAAACACCATGTTCAGGCATAAGGGTGTCCACACGTGCACTTGGCACCAAGACACCCTAGGCCGCAGTTCGATGATTGATTTTGTCGTCATTTCATCGGATCTGCGGCCGTATGTCTTGGACACTCGGGTGAAGAGAGGGGCGGAGCTGTCCACTGACCACTACCTGGTGGTGAGTTGGCTCCGGTGGTGGGGGAGGAAGCCAGTCAGACCTGGCAGGCCCAAACGTGTAGTGAGGGTCTGCTGGGAACGGCTGGCGGAGTCCCCTGTGAGACGGAGCTTTAACTCCCACCTCCGGCAGAAGTTCGAACACGTTCCGGGGGATGTGGGGGACATTGAGTCTGAGTGGACCATGTTCCGTGCCTCCATTGCCGAGGCAGCTTATCGGAGCTGTGGCCGCAAGGTCGTTGGTGCCTGTTGCAGCAGCAACCCTCGAACCCGTTGGTGGACACCTTCGGTGAGGGATGCTGTCAAGCTGAAGGAGTCCTATGGGGTCTTTTTGGCCTGTGGGACTCTAGAAGCAGCTGATGGGTACCGGCGGGCGAAGCGGCATGCGGCTCGGGTGGTCGCTGAGGCAAAAACTCGGGCGTGGGAGGAGTTTGGAGAGGCCATGGAGAAAGACTTCTGTACGGCTTCAAGGCGATTCTGGTCCGCCATCCGTCGTCTCAGGAGGAGGAAGCAGTGCAGCACCAACACTGTTTATAGTGGGGATGGTGTGCTGCTGACCTCGACTCGGGACGTTGTTGGTCGGTGGGTGGAATACTTCAAAGACCTCCTCAATCCCACCAACATGCCTTCTGTTGAGGAAGCTAAGCCTGTGGACTCTGGGCTGGGCTCTCCAATCTCTGGGGACGAGGTCGCCGAGATGGTCAAAAAACTCCTCGGTGGCAGGGCCCCGCTGGTGGATGAGATCCGCCAGGAGTTCCTCAAGGCTCTGGATGTTGTAGGGTTGTGTTGGCTCACGCGTCTCTGCAATATCGCATGGACATTGGGGGCAGTTCCTCTGGATTGGCAGACCGGGATGGTGGTCCCCCTATTTAAAAAGGGGGCCCAGAGGGTCTGCTCCAATTACAGAGGGGTCACACTCTTAAGCCTCCCTGGTAAGGTCTATTCAGGGGTCCTGGAGAGGAGGGTCCGTCGGATAGTCGAACCTCGGATTCAGGAAGAGCAGTGTGGTTTTCGTCCTGGTCGTGGAACACTGGACCAGCTCTACACCCTCAACGGGGTCCTGAAGGGTGCATGGGAGTTCGCCCAACCAGTCTACATGTGTTTTGTGGACTTGGAGAAGGCGTTCGACCGTGTACCTCGGGGGGCCTTGTGGGGGGTTCTCCGGGAGTATGGGGTACCGGGCCCTTTGATACGGGCTGTCAGGTCTCTGTATGACCGGTGTCAGAGTCTGGTCCGCATTGCTGGCAGTAAGTCGGGCTCGTTTCCGGTGAGAGTTGGACTCCGCCGAATGAGGGAAGAGGGGAGCTGGAGATCGACAGGCGGATCGGGGCAGCGTCTGCCGTGAAGCGGCGCTGTACCGGTCCGTCGTGGTGAAGAGAGAGCTGAGTCAAAAGGCAAAGCTCTCAATTTACCATTCGATCTATGTTCCCACCCTCATCTATGGTCATGAGCTTTGGGTCATGACCGAAAGAACGAGATCATGGATACAAGCGGCCGAAATGGGTTTCCTCCGCAGGGTGGCCGGGCTCTCCCTTAGAGATAGGGTGAGAAGCTCGGTCATCCGGGAGGGACTCAAAGTAGAGCCGCTGCTCCTCCACGTCGAGAGGAGCCAGTTGAGGCTCGGGCATCTGGTCAAGATGCCTCCTGGACGCATCCCTGGTGAGGTGTTCCGGGCACGTCCCACCGGGAGGAGGCCCCGAGGAAGACCCAGGACACGCTGGAGGGACTGTGTCTCTCGGCTGGCCTGGGAACGCCTTGGGGTTCCCCCGGAGGAGCTGGAAGAAGTGGCTGGGGAAAGGGAAGTCTGGGCCTCCCTTCTGAAGCTGCTGCCCCCGCGACCCGACTCCGGATAAGCGGAAGAAAATGGATAGATGGATAATAATAATAATAATAATAATAATAATAATAATAATAGTTATGTAATTTAAAAGCTTTTTTATATATTTTTTTATAATGGATATTAGTTTTGAAATTATTCTTGTCTCTGTGTTATTCCTCTTTGTCTGCATTTGCCACAAACTTCTGGGAATAAACTGGTTTCATAAGCGCCGCCAGAGCTGTTCTTGGTGTTATACATTTTGGACACTAGATGGCGCCAATTAAACGCTTGCTGGTATTTACTAAACGTGTTGTGCTAAAGCTGTAGCAGGTGGAACCTTTGACCGCTTTTATGAGACTCCAGGTGGATCATGTGGATTCAACCCACCATACTCCAGTTACATTAATCACAGCTACGTTATGTGTAATAACAAAAAGCAGAAAAAACACATTCATTACTGTTTTGACATGTTCCTGAACTTTGTCTATTAATATGAAACAATTTTACCAAACAGTAAACAAAGCTTGATATATTTGTAGATTAAGACATAATCATCTTGACTTATTAAATGTTTGAAATTGATTTTAAGTAAACATTAAATCAGAGAACACATAAATGAGAATGTTCAGAATCCACTAACAGCTTTTCAGGTGACTGAGTCTAAAGAAGAAGAAGAAGAAGAAGAAGAAGAAGAAAAAACCTAAAACAGCATGACAGTATCCAACTTAATTAATGTAGTTAAATTGAATTTCTATATTTACTGTACAGGAAACTGACTGAGGCCAGGCACCACAGAGAAAGTGATTCAGTTGGTAATTAATGGGTTGAAATTGTAAAGGATTTTTGAAAGTAAAATGCAAAGAAGATTAATGATGATATAATTTTTTTTACATTTGAGATGTTTACAGACCATCATAAATAAACTCTGGAAAAAGCACAGGCCTAATTTACACCTATGGACAGAAACAGCATTGGATAAAAGATCTGGTCATTTTCAAATAAATCTCAATGGAAAGATATAATGATGCAGATATATTCTATAAAAAAACATATGTTAACAATACTAAACTTTTTACTATTTGATATGAAGCAGAAAACATAACCTCTCCATAATTATCAGGAGTCACATCCTCTAACCAAGTCCTTTATTAAAAGCTATTCTGAGAATGTATTTCCATAAATCAGTCCAATATTAAAGGCATGAGAAGAATGCTTAATGTCAAACAATGGAATTTCTTAGAAATTGTTTAGTTTCAGTTTTAAACTTTTTCATGGCTTCCTTTTAGTTGGCCTTGTGATAATTTCACAGTTATACAGTTTGAATGGGGAGACAGGGATTATTTTATTTCTGAAGTTAAATTAAATCAATCAACCAATTATCAAGTTCATTTAGATTTCTGGCTGAAATGTGCCTTGATTTTTATGACGCAAGTGCTTTACGTCATAAAAATAGAAGAAAAAAAATCAACATTTGAAACATATTTTCCTAAGTGACATTATTACACAATAAGATGTCGGTTAGAGTTTTATTATGGTACAAAAACAACATTAAATTATCTATACAGATACAATCTCTCACAACATGGTAGGTAGAAATGTCTGCTCTGATTTAGATCTGTTTCCTCATTCTGGTTTAAGGCAGGATGACATTCATCTTGTCGCGGGTAAATAAGCAGTAAAGATTTTCTGGTAACAAGTGAGGATTTTTTAGATGACAGAAATGCCTCTTGCTGAAAGTGTAAAACTGATAACTCATGTATCTGGTCAAACATGCAGTTGGAGGTTTCGGTACACTGCGTGGATAAAGCAACACAATGCAATCTGAAATCAAAGTTAAGGTTTCGGTACACTATGTGGTAGATAAAGCAAATACATTGCAATCTGAAACTGAAAGACAGTGTTTATGCTCTCGCTCCTCCAGTCATCATTAAACCTTACCTAACAGAAAAAATCAGAGACTAATTGGTGAAAGAAAATGTATTTGTATAACACATTTCAGCAACAAGTCAGTTCAAAGCGCTTTACATCATAAAAAATAAAGATATTTGAAGTTGGATCCTTCATACATACTATTTCACATTATATTCAAACTTGAAGGTATTTATAGAAATTCCTACAAAGAAAGCTCACTGCAACATTTCTTTCACCAACTGTTGACTGGCCTGTTTCCTGTAAAATATTCTCTAGTAATTTCAGTTATCTACATTGTGGTATTTAGCTCTTCTGAGCTCCAATATCAGGCTTGATACCCATTTTCAGTGTAGAGATGAATCTTAGTATCCTTGCTGTACCTCATCAGTCTCCAGATGAGAAGTTGGTCCTGAGTTAACTTTGATGTTGGGTTTCAAACTTGGTATTGCTTCCACAGTATCTGTGTGTAACCCCTTTCTGGTTCTACTTATCCACTTCTCATCAAAAGGTGATGAGAGGTGACCCACCTCTGTTGTTACATAACATTAGAGGTGGGCCCTGGTTCATCTGGGTTACATTTCATTGACATAACATTACTGTATGTTTTTTGCTCATGATCAAATATCCATTGCATCTACATGCTTGTTCAGGACAACTTATTAGTACAAAGTCAGTAACTTGCTGCAGTCAGGAAGGTTTGCTTAGATATTAAACTTTTATCCACTGAATTTGAATGCCTTGTTTCATCACTGAAATTGTTTTATAGTGCACACAACTGACTTTGAATCTGGACAGACCTCAAGTTCCTAACATTATCTTCTCCCGGTAGACTTTGTGATACATAAAGTAATACTGCTGTCTTTCTGTCATTCTTACTCTTCTAAATTATTTTCATATTATCAGATTCAGACAGAAATAATATTTTTTGCTGTTTTTCACATCAGATCATTAAGGTTAGATTTGAGAACTTTACTTGAACAATGCTGATTTTAGAGCGAAAACTGTCAGGGAACTTAACTCATTAAGATCATCATATGAATTAACATGAGAATTTGGATATTTTACAGAGAAAGGGTGCAGCAATTTAAGGTTAGCCCCAAATGAATGTTGAATTAAATGAATGTTGAAGTAGCTGAAAATACAATGTATCATTCAATTTATTTGCGTGTGGTGGAACAACTCCCCTTTTACCAAATTTGCATAGATTGTCATAGATTATCTTTTAATATGCATTGAGTGATTTATTCTGTTCAAGAAAACTTAAACTTAAAGTATTTGGCTGTTATTCTGTACCAATGTGGGATTTTGACTGGGTAACAAATGTTGACTGGTTGGGAGGGAGCCTCTTGTAAAATGTATTGTCCTGATCTGATGGCAATAAGAGGGCTTACAGTGACCACAGTTAAGATTATAATCTTATAAAAATCTAGAATTCTCAAATTCACAAGTTAGGAAACATGTACACCGCTGCCTTTAAGTGCTATCATTCTTTGAGGTTTCAAAATGACAAAAAAAAATATGATGATTCAAATTAAATTGGTCTAAATTGGAGATTTAAAATTTAGCAATCATGAAACTGCTTCTAAAATTTACAGAAAGTTTTGGGTTCAGCACAAAGTGAAAATTTATTTCTCATGTAGACTGTTAGAGATTTTTTGGTATTATCATTTTGTTATTACTTTAGTTCATATTCAGTCCAATGTTC